>CAIGRT010215679.1:0-15812 GCA_903798405.1 Fraxinus platypoda
CCTGATGAGCATCCACAAAAGGATAACGCTCGATTGCACTGTACCGCCTTAAAACTGGCAATAATGGTTACAAGAGTTCAGCCAAATACAAGAATACAGTTTAGAGATTTATCTCTTCAAATGTTTCAACAGATTTGGGTTGAATCACTCAAGAATCACCAGATCTTACAACTCGAATGTTATACAAGAAAGAACCCAACGTTCTAACATATTTCCACACAAGGAAATCAAGTATTCTAAAGCTAACCCTCAAGAACAATGAATCAAATGAGAGATTTTACAGAGAATCAGAATCGAATGAAACCCTAATCAAAAGAGGCATAAGAACTCTCTAGAAACCCTAACCAAAGTCGAAAAGCCAGAGAAAATGAAAAATCTCACGTTAACTGAACAGTCAACCAAGTATATATATCTCAGTCCAAGTTCCATCCAACGGTCAGCAACGGGACATATGTCAAGATCCAATGAAATAGCTCATTAAGTCAAATTGTATTTTACAAACACGACTTTAGGCTGATAAAATAAGGTAGCACAAAATGCCAGGGTTGGAATCTCCAACTCTAGGATTTTGAATCAACACTGAGATAAATTCATGTCGACGATCTTGCTCCGACGAGACTTCCGATCCATCAAGTTTCGGCGTGTTTCTGTAGTTTTCGGTCGATGTCTAGTTTAATTTACTGCCATTCGCCTGTAAGAATAGACGTTACGCAAATTTTTACTTTGAATGGAAAAAGATTTACTAACCGTAAAATCAAATTTCAGGAGTTTATGGATAAAATGAAGAAGCTCATTTGAGAGCGGCATGAAGCGATAACTAACTACGCAGACGAACGTGTGATGAATAATTGTAGGAAGTAATTTCTATACCTTAGTTTGGATTGGATGAATCCAAGCATTAAATAAATTATCTATTCGCGATGCCTTGATTTTATTTTATATTCTCTTGAATTGCTATGTAAATCACTGCTCTAACTAGTTCTGTATTGAGTAGAAGCGTCTATTTGCTCTCAAATTACCCATCTCCTGGTGTTGAGGCTCAATTCTATTTGACATTGTATGAAAGTCATTTGTATTAATTCACAAGTTCTTTTGTGACGGTTTGCCTGCAGATTCGGTAAGCTTTTCAATAGATGCATTTATCTTTCTTCTGCTGGAATGTGGATGGAGCTGGATAATTCGATCTGATTCTATACAAGATGCTTCTGAGGTACTTGTCTATTCATGTTTATCCGTCACCATTAACATTCTCGTCAACAAACTATGGCGAGGCTCGTGTTACTTGGGGTTTAGCTAAGATGACATGCTTTCATCGTCAGAACTTCTATCATGTTGTATATTATATCTATTGAGCACCGGAAGTGATGCAGTTACAGGAATTCTGAATGATCTCGCAGCACCTATTGTTGTTCTGTCCTGCATCGTCCCAACATCTTTGCAGACACTATCCAACGTGGAGAGAAAATCTCGCACAATCATGAAAATCCTGAAAGGATGGGCCTCCTCTCTTACAGCATCTCCGTGGAAATACTCTGTCAGCTCTTTCACCAATGATAAGGTTGCCGTCTCTTCAGCCTTAACCCCATTGATTTCCTTTTGAGCATAGTCAAGAAACATTTGCATTGAATTGAAAAATTTTCCTTGTGAATTTTGTTTCTCATGCAGCAAAACCAATCTGACTTTCTCAAGTCCTATTTCAAGCTTGACGACATAACTACTCAATAAATCTGAGTCCATACCTGCTGCCCTTCTGACATTGCCAAGCTCTTTGCTTAACCCTGCTACAACTTGCAACCCTTGCCTTTTAAAATCCTCCTCTTTAAAGCTGAAGTTTGTTTTATCTGGCATACGTTGATTAGTTGGATCAGAATCTGCTCCTTCCGATCTGAGAATCTCTTGGACCACAAAGTGTAGTAAAGTTGTCTTACCATCCGTTCCTTTTATGTCTACTAATTTCAACAAAGTATCAAGTTTAAAAGCTCTGGCATCACCACGGTTGGTACCGACATTCATTCGGTTTCCTGTCCTTAGAACAGCTTCAAGGAGTTTAAGGAATAGGCGACTGTTTTTCAGTTCTTCACTTGCTTCCTGCATGGTGTAATGAGTTAAATGCAAGAAAATTCATGCAATTAATAGGCACTGATATTTCCAGTTGCACTTGAATAACATTTAGTTAGGCAATTACTAAACAAGCATGCAATTGAACTATTTCTTTAACAAGCCTTATCATTTCAATAATCAAGCTAAATGGAATAATTGATAGTACCTCTATGGTTAGAAAGGACTTTCTCAAGTATTTTACTTCTGTATCAAAGTTTGCTCTGTATAGCATGGCCTCCACTCGTTTAAAGGCAAATGGAATATCAAGAACTGCCTTGAGGAATCGCTCTGCAGTCCCTAATTTAGAGATGTCGCCATTGTAGTCTTTAAGTTTTATCTCTTCCTCCTTGGTTGGTGTCATCTTCACTAAAGTCTCTAAAAGGTCTACACCTAATCCCTCTGGATTTCCTGCACCACCAAACACACTTGCATCGGTTATGAGTGGGAACCGTAAAAGTGTAGTTTAGAATGAAATGTGCGACTTATAAGTAAAGTTAATTGTATTGGGACAGCTTGTGTGTTCTGTTAGTTCACATCTGAGGGTGCTTATATGCAAGTTTTTATGATGGTGCACCGTATCACTGGTAATTGCATGTGCAAGATAAGTATGCTTCTGAAGTTGATCCAAGACTAAAGAAGGGCATATAGATTTCAGTTAACATATAACTTTTTAACCAGTATGTCTTATACGAAATCTAAGTGAAAGGATCATAATCATACAAATATATCCAAATGCAAGACGACAAGTGGTGAACCAAGCGTTGGCGCAAAGGAAAAAGCTACTTTCTTCCTTTATCCTTATTTGCCTCTAAAGACAGAGATTTTCTTACAATCTGCCTTTATCCGTAGTTTCCTCTAAATAAAAAGTGACAAAATTAAACCACCCACAATGAGTGCACTGGTGCCTTCTCAATTGTTTAGGGTCATTAACCTTGATTATGATAATCCATTAGCTTGAATTACTAACTTTTTAATTGCTTTGAGATTGCATCTCTATTAGAATGCTTTCATTGTTCTAAATCCATTAGCAGGAGAAGAGAATGGGGTGTATTAGTTATTATCTTTAGTTGCTGGTCTTTGACAGTATTAGCCTATGATGTCGTTTCTATATTGTCAATTAATATGTGATGGCGAATCTTGCTCCAAAGGGAGTAAGTCCCATTGTCCTTTGAGGATTTTTGGGTAGATAGAAAAGGTTGGCAGTAGGTGACAGACTCACAAACTCCAAGTATAAAGACCAGTAATAAGTTATCCGGTTCTGGTCTAATAGAAGAATGAAGACTGGGTTATAGAACATAAATCCTGTGATTGATATTGTGTACCATTTTTTATAAGCATCCATATCCATCAGTTTGTACTGGTTAATGAGATCTTATTGTTATACTTGTCTTCTTCTTTAGATCAATTACCTTAATACTTCTGTTATTCAAGTCCACTTGAAATGACTATAAATTTTTTCTTTGTTCATTTTGTACCTGATTCCGTTTTGATCTGTGCATAATCCTCGTAGAGAGCAGCAAATGAATATGTTCAGATATTTTGCATCTGTTCTATAGAAATTATTGGATAACTTGAATTCACTTGGATCTTTCAAGAATGGAGACAGAATTTCATACCATCTAAAAGTGCTTCTGAAACCTCATCCCTTGTCACATTCAACGCTCGTAATAGTATAGCTATGTTCTGAGACTTCTTTGGGTCCAGCACTCTGTTCTCCATTTCTAAAGGAGGGAGGCCCGACTTCCTAGTTGCTTCTTTAGGAACTGAATTTGCAGAACTCCATCCAAAAAGTGATTCCATAGCTTCCTCATTTAACCTACAGGTTGATATCTTCTAGTGAAAGATTGCAAATTGCTATCAGTAATAGTACCCTAATAAATGTATGCTGTTCTACTTACTGGAAAGAGCTTGAATTTAGCTGGTCCCAAACAGTGGCTTTGTCCGAGGTTGTTCGTACCTTGTCCCAATGAAAAGGCTTCAACTTGGGTTTTGATCCTTCACTGTCCTCTGCATCTTGTTTCTCCGATGAATTGACACCTGTATTAACTTCTTTGACTGGACTTGTCTTCTTAATCCTTGGAGTTGCTCTGGGGCTAGGACTCCTTGCTTGTGACCTTATCAACGTGGAAGCCGGTGAAGGTGTATTCTTTACAGTGCTCAATCTTCTGGAAGTTGGCATTGGTGGCGGTGGTGGAACTGGGATTTTGGATGCCTGCTGCACGTCATTGTTTATCCATTGAAGCCGTCCAATATCCAGTGGTGGAGGTGGTGCTGAAAATTTAGGCCTTTTAGGAATATATGGTTGAGCTGATATGCTCGGCTGCTCTTCAGATTGCTTCAGTGACTCTAAGGAAGAAGCTGCTGGTACTGCTGGTGGTGGCGGTGGAGGAGGAGGAGGAGGAGGAGGATAAGGGGGTAGCAATTGGTTAATTGTTGGTATGATAGCATGTTTTGTATCTAGGGAAGACATTGAAAGGCAAGATTTTGGTGAAGTTCTCTTGGGTTGAGGGACAACATGATCCGGCCTGGCCTGGTGCATCAGGCTAGAATTATTGCTTGGATAGCTGTGGCGTGAACTGGGGGACATGTTGCTTACTGACGAGGCGTGTGCACTGTAAAAAATAGTATCATGACTCTCATCGTCTGATGATGATATGGGCGGCGATATATTTATGCTAGGTGGCGGGGGCTTGTTCAATGGTGGCAGTGGCTGAAGGTCAGGACTAGGCCTATACCGTTTCTGATCAGATCTTTCCATAGATTTCAATTTTTGACTAGGCGAGATATTGACAACATTTGTCTCGCTCACTGATCTTGTAGTGGACGGCTCCACCGTCCCAACATATAGAAAAGTGGACGGTCCTACTCCCGAGTCTTCATTGATCCTCTGTGAATTATCACTAACAAGCTTTTGCGAAACATCAGGATGTTTCACTCTGTGTTTGTAGAGATAGAATGCCAGTGTCGAAAACATTCCCAAAGTAACAATCCCAACTGATATCGCAATTGCCACTTTCTTTGCTGGCTTGGATGGTTGAGTGACAATTGGATTCCCCACTGTCGTGCCACTGGCTGGTGCCTGTGGAGACTGGTGGACCTGATCAGGTGTCGACCCGTTGGGGAGTTCATGGAAGAAGGGCTGGTCTTGATCTGGTGATTCTGGGCTGTCAGGAGGAGGAGGTGGCGGCGATAATTCTGATTGCGGTGGAGGTGCTGAACTTGCTGGAAACAATGGTTGGTGCAAAATTCTCCTGTTTTTCTTCTCATCAATGGAATCTTGAAATCTATGCTCTTCTGCTCTTGTGATTTGAAGTCTGAAACATGTAATCAATGATAGAATCAAGAAAGCGATCATACAACGAGGTCTCATTTTGCTGTTCTCTGGACAGGAAGTTCCTTTTTGTTCTTTTCTTTCTTCACCCTATTCATCTGATTTTGTTCCTAACCTGTGTGTCAAGAAGACTCTGTATGACAGAGAAAGATCCTGTACTTCTCTAACTGAAGATCTAGTTGCTCAAAGTGGAATGATCTCAACCTCTGCAGCAGCCACACGTTTACGTTCAGGTGTGTTCACATTTGTTTATTAATACAAAGCTACATATTTCCAAACTATTAGCCCTTAATTCTTTTCTATTAAAATATATTTGGTCTGAGTGGTGTCACTCAATCCTTGGATTCTAAGCTTATTTTTGACTCATGTTTATAAATTGTTTATGAACATAAGTCACCATTTTATTTACACATTTTGAGGATCAATACGTAGTACTCACTTATTCACCACTCATTTTTATTTATCTATAATTTCAACTGTTATTGTCCTAAAATAATTTAAGGAAGATGAATAGAATATGGCCTTATTTTGTGCTTTTGGAAATTAATGGGAAATGATGACCGTGCAGCTAGGGTAAAAGGACCAAGTTAGTTCCTTTTTGTTCTAAAGAATTTTAGAATATTTGCTTTTCGTGGTTGCCGAGTGGGTGGAGGGACATGTTGGAGCATCTTCATTGAAACAATTTGCAATGTTTACATGTGGTGAGCAAAATAAGGATGGAGAAAAGAGCATTTCTAATGGGATTGTGGATTGAACTAATTGTTAGTTTTTATGTATAAGAGAGGATGTAGAAAAAAATGAAGATAAATTATGAAAAGTTAAATGAACTCATCCTTTATGAAAATAAATTATAGAAAATTAATTCAAAGATGATGATGTGACACTTTTTTTTAATGTAAGCCGAGACCATTGAAGATGCTCTTAACAGTGTTTTATTCTTGGTGCTGTTAAATCCTTCTGTACAGTTTGCACAAATCAATTTCGTGTCATGTTCAACTTCATGACTTTTGCATTGATTGATGGGGACGTGATGAAAGAAATACTGCAATGGTCAAATAATTCTGCATTTTCAAGTCATTCTTTCCTTCTTCTTTTATTTTGTAGTTTAAATTAGCATGTTTGATAGAAATTTAAATTTAAATTTAAGTTAAATATCAATAATTAATTTTAAATATATATTATGTGGGATTCATAATTTTCCGATTACACATTTTATCAATTTTTATAAAAAGTTATTAAAAATTTGATTTTAATCCTCACCAAATTGGGGCTAAATTTATTTTGTGAAAGTTTTTAATCAGTTAAAATTATTTTACAACAAATTTATGGGGTTTTGAGCTTAAAATTCGATTCATGGATATGGTCAAATTCATTTTTTGAAAAATATCTAACTTTTATGGTAAAAACCATTCAAGTCAGGTAAGGATTTTTAGACATATTCGAAGCAATATTATCTAAAATTTTATTTAAAAAGATGCAGTTTATTAGAGTTAAAATGTAGGGCTGTGTATATATAAAATATTTTCTTCTGTTAAAAATAATTTGCTAATATTTGATCCACCACCGACAATGGCTGTTGAGCTTATGCTTTTTAGCTTTTCTTTTTCTTTCAATTCTCTCTAGCTTGAAAGTGACGGGGACAACTGGCTAAATTGCTCATACCACGACAAGAAAAGGTCAGAGCTTACACGTCTACTTTTCCGTTCATAATTTTTTTCCGTTTCATAATCAAGCATGCTACTTTTATATCATTGGTTACATTGTATCATTTAGCAGTACACAATTGAACAGCTTAAAAAAATACTTTTCCTGTCCACAATTTTTTGAAAATATGAATGATGTAAAAAAAATGTACATCAAAGGATGTATACTTAGCATTATTGCTTCATAGCACTCCAAATCCTCAAATCGTTTGTAAGGGTTAGGTAATATATATCCGTACAATTTGTAGTATAGAATGGTGGGGTTTTAATAATTTCTACTCAATTAAACAAATTAAATTCTTAATATTTGAGCAAAATATTTATGATTTTGTAGATTTTCTCTTTAAAAAATTCTGGACGTTCAATAAGTAACATTAATGATGGTCTTGTTTGTGATGTGTATTCCACCTCCTGCCACGCGAGTTTTGAAACTCTTGTGGCCAGCCTTCAAGCATTTTATCTTAGTTTTTTGTTATATAAAGATTGAAAGCCATGTATAATATAATTTTCATATCTTGATCGCGACTTATGAATAGCTTGGGATTCGTATAGCTGAGTTGTTGCTATTTATCCAATGTCAATTGAGAGCATGAGATTCATTCTTTTGGACTTTCTAAGCTAAAACTTTTTTGGTAATGACTGACTACCGACCAAATTTTAGAACAAATTATAGATTTATTGGGGTCGAACCCACAGCTTCCACCTTGACAGGGCGGTGCTATCTGACCAATTGAACTACAATCCCATGAAAATAAGGGATCTAGCCAAATTGTAGGTTCTTATTTTAGAAATTTGCTCTTTTCAGTTTAATTCATTAATTTATCGAATATTAATTCATAGGGGGCATATTTTAATTGAATTAATTACTAGAGAGAAATTTTCCAGTGACTAACTTATTGTAAACTGTATGTTAGCTACAAATTCTTTGATGTTAGATCTTAGACGAGTGAATTAATTTGGTTTACGTTGTGATTATGACATTGTCCTAAATCATGGTTTAAATTGATCAATTCGATGATTGGATGTTTATTGCCAGCAAAAAAGCCGAAAATGAAGGGTCTGTCTAATCCAGGTGGTCAATTTAGAAACAATCATGCTTACAATTTCCTTTAAAAAAAAAACATTTTTTCTCTCCAATAATTTTTTTTAAACAAAGAAGTGTCAAATATGATATATTTTTTGGAGCGTACAAATGACATTTCCCATTTAGAAACGGTGACTGTCGGTGACTGTCGGTGTACACTCATTATTTTTATTTGAAAATCTATCACTCTGCTTTACGATGAAAAATTCGCTATGTAATAAGACTTAATTAAATCACTGATCATCAATATCTACTTTTGATTATTATTTGTTCACCTAAAAATAAATGATTACTGATTGTCACTTACTTTTAAAGAAAATTATTCATCCATCACCAATCTCAATTTTATCCATCTATTTGGACAAAAAAAAAAAAAAATCATGTGTCAAATGAAAATCCTATGTGACCATTGACGTGAGTCATGGACGACACACGTTTTAACAACCATTTTTTCCTTTACAAATAGAAAGAACCATTCATTTCCTAACTCCATAAGCATTTTTAATTTTTCCCCATCTTCACATCAAAAACCTAATCGAACTTAACCACCATCACCTCATCACTAAATTCTCTGCCCCCCACCATCACAAGTAGATCATTCTCTTCAATTATATTACAATCAACATTTATGATATAATTACAATTAACGAATTGATTCCATTAAAAAGAGGGGTAAATAAATTCTTACATAGCAAGCAACAATCATACTACTTTATTATAAAAATAACTAAACCTGTTTATTATTGGAAAAGTTGGGAAATTCCATTATTGTTTCGCAAGTTAAGCATCCCACCTTTGCTTGGATAGTTGGGTGTGTTGGATTCCGACACTATTACAACAAAGGTGCCTTTCCGTTCATTTGACCTATGAAAAATCGACGTGTAATTAAACCAGAACTTGTGAAGGAAAATTTGTGATTGTAATCCCTTGCCATTTCAGTAGTATCCTCAATTCTTCCACATCTTGGCTGCTCGTTACCACATTTTATACCCATCATCTTCCCTGCGTTACCTTTTCATCTCTGCACAACTCCATTTTGTACCCCGTCTTTGTTGAAAAAGTTTCATTATTTATTCAATTGAGACACTTGTTTTCTATCTATCTTGTTTGTAGGCTAAGAGTGTTAAGGGATAGAATCTCGTATCGAATAAAGATGAAAATATAGATTAATTTATAAGAGTTCGAGCTACTCCTCTTAATAAGGTTGACATTTTAAGATGAAGCCCAAAATTTTAACATGGTATCAGAGTCCATTACGCTCCAGCGAGTAAGTCGATCCGATTAAGACTCGTAAAAACGAGCATACGAATTTTAAGATTGATCTACTCAAACGAGTCACCGTCTTGCGGAAACATGTTAAGGGATAGAATGCCACATCGATTAAAAATAAAAATATAGACAAATTTATAAGGGTTTGGACTACTCCTCTTAATGAGGTTGAGCTTTTAACATGGAATTTCAAATATTAACCAAGAGTATCTCGAATACATTACATTGATTGCATTTAGGTGACCATTAGATTAAAAACTTCTAGTTTACGTGACATTCATGACTATTGAATAGGTATTTAATTCCAAATTTTATCTCCAATTTTTTCAGCTTATAACCAGAAAAGATTGCTTACATGTAATTTATAAACTCTAAAATAAAATAAATAAAATTGTCTTTATGAAAATCAGGAATCTGGAGAGAAGAGAAAGTTTTAAATTTTTCGTATTCATTCCATCTAACAGAGCTTATATGCCTAAGTGGATTTCTTGACGATGTTTATTTTTTCCTTTTGTCATATAGCTAAATAGAGCCACGGTCAAATTGCATGGTAGATGAATTTTTTAAACATTATCTATTCTTACTTATATGACAATTTCTTTCAAGTAAACCACGATAACATTGAAGATGCTTCGACAATTTGCTAGTGTGGCATGTATTGGAGCCAAACGAATTGGGTTGACCACAAGAATTTTGACTATCGACTCTCCAATCTTCGAACAACTCTTTCAATTGGTACATGTTTGACGAAGTTTAATAATTAAACTTAATAAAATATGCATTTGAAGAAGACTAACAACTTATAATCTCTCAAACATGCATTTGAAGAAGGAAGACAACTTTGGACACAAGTCATCGATAACAACTAAAAACTACCCAAAAAATTGAAGTTTCAGTGACTCTAATGGGAATTATTACACACTTCGGTGCTACCAAAATTGGAAAATATGTTTTTAAAGCGAAGTTTTGTTAATGGAAGCCTTCATTGAGATTGTGATACGTGGTTGATTTGTGGCTATTTGATAAGGCTTTTGGATGCTTCTATTGGCTTAACCCTCTGGTTTTGTCATTTTTGAACGACAAGTTCGGTTTTGCTTAGAAGACTCTCGTTTTTCTTAGAAGTTCTCTCTCGAATGCCTTACTCGAGAAATCCATTTCTTCTACTTCATATCTTTCTAGTTTTACTTGGTATTGATAGATTGAAAACTTGGTGTTCTCTAGTCTTCGTGATACAGGAACGTGTATACATTAGAATGTGGTTTTCTGCGTTCTTAGTGAACAGTAATATTAGTGTTTGTTTGGTTTTTCCTGTAACATAAGCCCCGTGTGGCTTGTGGTTTGTAATTCATGTCATTTGTTGTACCTTCGTTGCCGTTTTATTGGTTTTTCCTGTAAAATAAGCCCTGTGTGGCTTGTGATTTGTAATTCATGTCATTTGTTGTACCTTCGTTGCCGTTTTGACTTCATAATAGTGCTATGAGCGTTATCCACTCGTGGATGTCTTAGGTGTTGGAAGTGGTCATCGAATCTACGAGGTTTCAACCTAAAAAGTCTATGCGTTCTTGTTTCTCTTATACATTCTTTTTAGATCTGTTAACTGATAAGTTATACTTAGAGCTTGTTTGGGAGGAATTTTAATCCAATTAAAATTGAAAATATAGCTGTTATTGAGTCTCACTCGTCTAATAAAAGTCAACAATAACGGCTAATTTTTCAATTTTAATCCGGTTTTAATCTCTACAAAACAAACTCTTAGCCTCCATTTGACATCCTTTACATTATTAATTTATTTTTTACATACTCATTTTCAACTTCACATTTACACAATAAAATATTTTAAACATAATCCCACAACTTTTACATACTATTTAACCACACAATTTTCAAAAAATATTATTCAAAATAATGTTTTTAAATTTTAAGGAGGTCAACCAAGGGCTTATTGCTTCTGTGAGTTCATTTCTGAACATAACCGACTCAATTGTTAAAAATTTGAGAAGGTTTACCCAATTATTCGTATAGAACAATAATGTAACCCACATTGTGCTGATTGTACATTCGAAGTGCACATTTTACACTGTATGATGTGTCAAGATCCGTGTCATGAATTGTTTAAAGTATCGTTAAAATCAAAGTATAAAATTTGTCCCATCATAACAATGTCAAAATAAATGTTAAATTTAGCCCCTGTTTGGCTCCCATTATTTGACATTTTTTTGGGGTTGAAAATTTTTAGAATAGTGATTGATGGGAGAATGTGTGGTTGAAAAGTTTTAGATTTGTGTGTAATATTATTTTATTTGATGAATGTGTGGTTGAAATGAAGAAAGAAAAAAAATTAAGGCTCCCATTATTTGACATTTTTTTGGGGTTGAAAATTTTTAGAATAGTGATTGATGGGAGATGTGTGGTTGAAAAGTTTTAGATTTGTGTGTATTATTATTTTATTTGATGAATGTATGGTTGAGATGAAGAAAGAAAAAAAATTAATGTAATGTAATGAAATTTAATGGGGCCAAACAGGGGGCTTAATGTATATGTAGTAGGTTGATGTAACCCATGACGCCTCGTGAAATGGTACGGCAGCAGAGAAAACAGCTGGAATATTAAGCAGAAAAGAGAAGGACACCACCCCAAACCAACCCCTCGAACTTTTGTCTGCATTGGGCTATGAGCAAAGCATGTTTGGCCAAGCTTAAAAGATTACTCATTTTAGTACTAAACATAAGGAGCTTTTAAGCATGGCCAAACATGTGTTCTTTTCAGATCCAATATCCGGACCAACAATGTGTCGTCCTTTCGCATCAGGGCACTGTGTGTTTGATGAATATTATCGAGAAAAGAATGTATTTTAAATAGTGATAGGATGAGAAATATGTGATTAAAAAGTAAGAAAAAATTATTGATGTGATGGAAAATATTATTTTATTAAAAAACGTGTAGTTGAAAATGAATTTTAAAAGAATGTGTGTCGAAGCCACGGCTATAACTCAACTTATCAAGAAGACTTTTGATTGTGCTGAAGTGTTACTAGGATTATTGGTGTTACTACATTTACAGATGTACAGTTAAATTACCTGTTTAATACCTTGCTATGCACTCCATAACGTTCGCCTTTTTAAAGGTTCTTTTCAACTCGGACTCTGTAAATATAAAAGTGAGAATCAGTGAGTGACAGAAGAGAGGATTTTACCCTAGCAGGCTAGAACTCGTCCCATTTTCGTTTCTCCTGTGGGACTTGAAGATGGTTTGGTTGCTTTTTCTCCTCTCTCTCATTTCATCTTCAACTGGTAAGAAAAATCAAGATTTTCTTCTCTTCAACCATTTTTCTGCCATTTTCACTTCTACTTAAAGTGACTTGTAAGAATTTTTTTCTTATATTTCTTTCTTCGTAGTGACAGGTCAGGAAACAGTGGAGTTCTTAACGCTTTATGACTCAACTGCACAGGCACTTCATGATTTACCTGATAATGGTCTTCCTGTGGCAGTTCAAGTGGAAAACCAGTACCTTAGGAATGTTTCAAATAGTGTTCTAATGGCTGAAACTTGGGTCCGTGCCCATGTTTTATCACACTATCCAGCCACCAATATAACCTCCATTGTTGTTGGTCACAATTTGTTGTGCAAAAATGATCAAGAAACTACGTTGGTTCTGCCCGCTATCAAGAACATTCACTATTCCCTCACCAGGTGGGGTTTGCAGAATGATATTAAAGTCTCTTCCGTTTTTTCTTCCAACTGTTTGGACTTCAAATCTGAAACTTACAGAGTTGATTTGGCTGAAAATTACATCAAACCTTTACTCAACATTTTGCAAGAGATAAAATCTCCCTATTTTGTGAACCCAACTTCAAATCTGCATACCTCATCTGATGAAACCATGAGTTCCTTTAAAATCCATGAAAAATCCATGAAAAATCTTGGGATTCATCTGAATAAAATATATGTGATAATTAGCGGTCCAAGGAATGGGAAACCCACTAGCAGAAAACTAGCATTCATTGATTACAGCAGTTTAATGGGTTCACTTCCAGCAAGGCCTACACAAATATCCCCATCTCCTGCACCCATTGGTTCTTCTGAACCAGCTTTTGCTGCAGGAAGCCCTTTACCTCCACTAATAGGTAAAGTTTCACCTCCACCATTTACACTTCCCTTGGCTCCTTCCCTGCCACCGATGGTCAATCCTAGTACACCTCCATTTGGACCCCATTTGCCTCCATGTAATCCATCTGGTGATGCTGGTTCAGCTGCTGCACCTGTAGCAGCAGGGGTGCAAAATGGGCTGTGGTGTGTGGCAAAGCCTAGTGTGCCACCAGAGACACTGCAGGAGGCACTGGACTATGCCTGTGGAG
The DNA here is from genome assembly GCA_903798405.1 of Fraxinus platypoda. Classification (NCBI taxonomy): domain Eukaryota; kingdom Viridiplantae; phylum Streptophyta; class Magnoliopsida; order Lamiales; family Oleaceae; genus Fraxinus; species Fraxinus platypoda. The sequence continues at coordinate 13,843 of CAIGRT010215679.1, forward strand.
AGGGTGCTGCTGATTGTGAAGCTATTAGGCCTCGTGGGCATTGCCATTTCCCTGATACCATTGTAGCGCATGCCTCTTTTGCTTTCAATAGTTATTGGCAGAAGAACAAGAAAAATGGTGGCTCTTGTGGCTTTGGAGGGACTGCTATGCTCATCAATACTGATCCCAGTAAACATTTTTTCATCCAATTTCACGAACTTTAATTCTTTTTCCATGAAATATTTGTATAATACAATAGTGACTTTACTGTTTGAATATCATTTGAAATGCATTTGCAATATTGGATTTTGCAGGTTATAATCACTGTCGATTCATTCTTGTCTAGAGGGATCAGTTGAATTTGAAGATGGGCCATATGTCGACTTCTTGGGCTACTTTTTTGCTTTTTGGGATTTTGATTTTAAAGTGAATTAATTCAGACAATCCCTTTATTCAGCAGTCTGTATTTTAGTTGCCTGTAATGTGAAAGAACTTGGGATTCTACTAGCAGCATAAACTCCTTTTGATTTTAATGATCTTGTCTATGTGGATAGACCTTAAGCCTTTGATGTATCCCCTATCCGCCCAACTCCGAAGGTCTTATTTTTCTACCTTTTGGGCACTCTAATCATTGAAACTTGATGTTAAAATAATAAAAATGCGTTTTCCTCCATTATTATAGAAGCGGGAAATCAAACTAAGGAGACTTGCTTGTTTTGTATTGATTAAAATCCAATTAAAATTGAAAATATAACCATTATTGAATCTCACTCGTCTAATAAAAGTCAACAATAACGGCTAGTTTTTCAATTTTAATCCGATTTTAATCAATACCAAACAAGCTCCAAATTTTCTTAGCTACGATATAAACAATTTTCTAACAGTTAATCAAAAGGGCAAAAAGCATCATTCGAGCAAATGGTGGAATAAACATGAAAAAAGACAGTTGAATTTTTTGGCAAATGGTGGAATCAAAATAAGGAGAATTAATTTCCAACACTGAAACTAAAGGGCAAAAAGCAATAACTGAGCAAATGGTGGAATAAAGTCAAAAACTCGAAAATTGACAGTTGAATTCTTCAGAATTTCAAATTGCATTACTGAGTTCTTTATATTGTAATCTTTCTAAAGGGTATTAATTCTGATCACTCTACTTCTCAGTTCTAACAATCTAGGAATAGCTATCAAGATTGATCAAAGTGAATGCAAATTGCAACACATCAAGGGCAAAACTATAGCTTCAGACTCAGCCAATCAAAACGAATTGTTGAAGAACCAACCAAACAGGATATCTGACTACATTATATTCAAGGTTCTGCATTACTCGCACAAACTAATGCTCCAGCTTGATCATCATCGGCCTCGTCATTTCTTACATTGGAGCCTCCTTCATTCTACAAAAGAGCATAACAACACACAAATATGTTTCTATTCCAAAATTAATTAAGAAAACAACTGACAATGAGTATCGAATTTATGTGCCAATGTCTGTAAAAGGACTGAATAAGTGAACAACACTTGTAGCACCACTGCTATAAATTGCAATTACAAGCCACAACAAAATAACTGTGAGTTGGGATAAATTGTTTATAATTGGTCAAATCATCTTTTTATCCACTCATTTTATGGGATTTATTAGTACTACTCATTGCTGTATATTTATAATTTAAACCGATTATAAACAACTCCCAAACATGGCAACACTACTCACAGAATGGAGGTGTAGTTTACGCCTATAAACTTAACTCTATTTATCATTGCTGGTATTTACACGATTATTTATCTAAACGAACCTCAAGTTGTGTGTTAAGCCCTTGTTTGACCCCCATTATTTCCAAAATATATTTCTTTCTTCTTTTCAACTACACATTCTTCAATAAAATAATATTACACACAAACTCAAAAATTTTCTATATTTTTTAACCACACATTCTCCATCAATCTACGGTTTCAAAATGCATTCTTAACAAAAAAAAAAAAAAAAAAAAAAA
>CAIGRT010215692.1:0-11718 GCA_903798405.1 Fraxinus platypoda
AAATTGATTTATCTAATATAAAAAAAAAATTCGGTTCTTATTCGATTCTTTGGTTCTTGGTCTAGAATCGAGAACCAAACCAAACCATTCGGTTCTCGATTCGAATAATCGTTCAAGTATTTCATTTAAAAAAATCGCTCGGTTCGGTTCGGTTCGGATTCGATTCGATTCGATTCGATTCGATTCGGTTCAGTTCATGTTCGATTCGGACATTTTGCCCAGTCCTACTCAGGACTTGATAACTCAACTCCTTTATACATCAACAAAACACAATTCTTGTACTCTATCACATCAGAGGTATTTTTTTAATTTTTTGTGCCTAAGGAAAAGAAATTACAAGCAAATAAGAGTAATATTTTAACCATTTTTCTTTATTAGAAATGCAATTCATACATAAGATTATCGGTAATCATCTCACGTGATATATATATATATATGACAATTTTGTTATTTGATGAACGAGGCAATAAAGATCTACCATATTAATGCATCAAATAACAAACTCTCACATATATATCACATAGGACGATTATTGATAGTTTTCACTATGAATAGTATTATTCATTCGATCACAATATGTGTACCTCACGCCCTTCACAGGCTGATGTGGCACACATTAAAAAAAAAAAAAAACCGGCTGAAATTAAAAAGAAGAACGGTCTCGCTCGCTTTCATTCCTCCAATGATTTTGCCCAAAAATTGAAACCCTCACTTCCAGCATGTTTCGCCGCCCAACGCCTCACCGTCTCCGGCCACCGTCAAACCACTGAACAACAAATCTCTCTCAATCTCAAGAAATATGAAGAGCAGTTAGCAGTGCCTAGGCATCTACTCCAGATGAAAGATACAATCTATCTCGACTAACAGACACCAAAATATAAAGCTTCTAAAATAAACATAGCACCAAATTGTTATTCAGCATGGTGACAGATAAAGAAAAGCCATTGTAAACTTATTCAAGGAATCGATTTTAGCCTTGCATCTGTTAAGACTGTTTGAAGCCAGCATAGTATCTAACTGAATATTTTCCTTCACTCTTTATACTTCAGTTCACCCTCTTAACTCCAACTAATATTATTACACAAATAATTTATAACAAACTACGAGGAAATGGAGTTTCCAACGAAGAAATTTCACTCATTTTTCCACCATATGGAGCAAAAATATGCTGGGGGTGCTTCAGCTTCATTTTCTTGAAAAAACCCTTCATCTTCATCAACTGAAATAAATTCAACTCCATTTGAGACGTCGGGAGCCGGTTTTGAGTTTCGCCGTACGATGCCGAAGCTGTGGCACCAAAATAGACGGGAGCGGGAAGAATGTTGGAACAAATAATTAGCTGCCACGTCTCCAAGAACTAATTTCCCTGTAGCTTTATTCTTACTTCTGTTCTGTATTTGGATCACAGAAAATTGAAAAATGATACAGATGCAATGTCTGTAAATTATTATTTTTTTAATTTTAGAAAAGAAAATGATGCTTGTCTTCAAGCCTTGCCAACCTAATTTCACTTTTCCCAACTACAATTAAATACTAATATTTTTATTATTATTTTTTTCATCGGACTCCAACCATTTATTAACCAAAATACATAACCATTTTATTAACCAAAAAACATAATTTCCTTGATTTCAAACAATTAATGATCATTTGGCCAATATTTAATAATTTCTTCCCCATTTTTAACATTTTTAAAATCAGAATTCGGACAATATGCGGAGAGTATGGAACCTTAAATTAACTTTGAAGCCCCAGGAAAAAAAAATTAAATCTTTCTCTTCTAAATCTCACTGTTTTCTCCAAAAAATTAATTTTTTTTTTCACTAAAATTCCATTTTTTTTTTCTTGTTCTGAATTTCATGAACATTTTCAGCTTTTACAAGACCTGAAAGGGCTTGTGAGTGTTAAAGTTGAGATCCTTCATCTAGGTTTTGGGTTTTAAGTATTTTTTACTTTTTTCTTGTTTTTTGCGAAAGTTTTTTGATTTCAGAAAAATCTTGAAAATTTTCTTGGGCTTTGTTTTCAAGAAAATGATGTGTTTTTGAAGACAGATTTGATTGTAAGTTTTTTGTTTCTTGGAATTTATATGGAAGGTAAGGAAAGTACTATGAGTAGCAGTGGAGTAACAGTGGTGGGATCAGATGCTCCCTCAGATTATCATGTGGCTCCAAGGACCACAGAGAATCCAAGCCAGGTGAGTGGATCGGAACCACTACCACCTGTGATTGTGACGCCACCGCAGGTGGGTTTCACTCCGTCACCGGCAGTGGCTGCCGGGTTGGATGGCACCACCACTGTTAAGAAGAAGAGGGGCAGGCCTAGGAAATATGCCCCCGATGGCTCTGTCACCAAAGTCATCTCCCCTAAGCCGATTTCTTCCTCAGCTCCTCCGGTTATCGACTTCTCGGCTGGTCAGAAACGCGGAAAACTACATCCGGTCGGCTCGACCAAGAAGACGCAGAACTCTAGAATGGAGTTGGAAGGTAAAGATTGATAATTGGTCAATACTATATATGGCTGTTCAAGTGTTATTGAGTGCATGTTCTTTTTTCTGAAGCCTTTATATGTCTTGATCTGTGTTTGGAGTGGAATTGGTGTTTCGCTTCTGAGACTTAAATGCATGTTTGGTACGGAGGATTGGATAGTAACTAGTACTTGTCCGTCATGTTCTATAGCAAATGATGTCTGAGTATAGAAGTGGGACCTGTGAATAGATTCCTCAATTAAGTTCCTAATGTGAATGACTGACTTTTTCTATTTTGGATGCTGTGGAATTGAGGGAATCTTAAACTCGTAGCCGTAATTTGGAACTTTTTCTTCTGTAGAGAGAGTCCATTTGTGCTTTGCTCGTTTTTGTGATCGTTACTGGTCTCAAAATTGGGGTTTTAATACATAAAACGAGGTTGTATTTTGTTCTACAGTTTATCTTGGTCGAAGATCACTATTTCCACTCAGTCTTGAAATTTTTGCACGCCAAAGCCTATGAAAGTAATTAAAAGTTTGTTGAAGTCGTCTTTCAAGTTTACTGTTTCTGGTTTCTGCATTGGCTGATGTAAACTATACGTACTTCTGTTGTTTCAGCTGGTATAAATTAATTGATTGCTGGCTGTAAAGTTTCTTTATATCAAGTTACTAATCTTCAATGTTATTTTGTCGTAGGTGAATGGGTTCCGTGTTCTGTTGGTTCTAATTTTACCCCTCATATAATCACGGCTAATGCTGGAGAGGTAAATTTTTACTAAATTACTGATTGATTTTGCTACTTAGAAGAACAAATAATTTATACTCTCTATCCCTCTTTTCATTTTTAATTCTTATCAAGTTAGTGTTGCTCCTTTTCAATTATCTCAAAGCTTTTGTTGCAAATAACACTGTAGTGGATAATAAATCAGAGTCATTTCTAAGATTAGGCATAATTACTAAAAAGGATAATTTACCACTTTTTCTGTAAGATTTTAGTTAGGCATCAATTAAATTGCAAGATTCATTTTTAACAAGCATTTTGTGTGCCTTTCTAAGTGACAGGAAACCCTCTTTGGCATCGTCTTAAGTCATATTTAGTTATTTTGTTCGAGTACCAATCATAGTACTATGTTTTTCGGTTATGATGTACATAATGTATTATTTTCTTTCTAGGTTAACAGCTTGTAGTTCAAATTTACAGCATTAATGATTCTGCTTCCGATTGTTCTAGGATGTGACTATGAAGGTTATATCTTTCTCTCAGCAAGGGCCTCGTGCAATATGTGTTCTCTCTGCTAATGGTGTGATTTCAAGTGTAACTCTTCGTCAACCTGATTCCTCTGGTGGTACATTGACATATGAGGTGATTCAATTGTTTGGTTTGATTCTTCAAGACATTTTCTTTTAGTTCGCCTGACATTCGCCTGACATGTGCATCCTGAATTTTAAAAATCAATCTTTTTTGTATTCTTATGATTTTAAATCTGAGAGGAATTACTTTTTTGATCTATATAAAACAAATTTCTTATTATCACTTGATTTAAATGCATTTCTACTTTTGCCTCGTGTAATAAAAGGATTATTACTACCTGTCCTGTCGTAAATTAACAAATTTCTGAACGAACAATTCCTTAATTTGATTTTTACGTTTTATGATTTTGATTCTGAAAATAATTATTTTTTATATAATACATTAGAACGCCTCCTTAATATCACTTGATTTTAGTACATTTCTACTTTTGCTTTCGCTAAATGGAGAACTATTGCAATTTGCAACCTCTCCTATGTAATTTATTTGCTTATTGAACAATTTGTTGCCTCTTCCCAGCTATAAAAAGATGTGAACCTTTTTGTACGTCTAAGAATCTAAGGCTCTTTCTTTGAGGAAAGTTACTTAATTCTTCATTCTTTTCCCTTTTTGTCTGTCTACATTAAATAAGGTGGTTAACGACATGTCACCTTGCCGTGAACTTATTGTATTTGATATCTCGATAGTAATATCTTGAAAGTCATTATTTAATATGGACATTCTAAATAAGTAGAATGTGATTCAAATACATGCGCCACTCCTTTATTGTGAATGTAATTGTCACTTAATAATCTTGACTATGTTATAATGTTGGAATGCGTGGTTGTAAATGAAATTTGACCGTTTATAAATGTATTATAAATTTTGCCAATCGGAGGATTAAATACTGTCTCTGTGGGAAAAAGAGTACCCCGGCTCTTTCGACTTCTGTAAAGTTTAGTATGACACGAATTTGTTATAAATCTGTAAAGTACAGGTTTGGGTTCCCATATAGTGCTATTAGTTATAGAATTTCTTTTATCTATCAAAAAACTAAAAATCATAAGCAAAACTTGGTTGGATGATTATGATGCTTGTAGTTTTTATTTTACGACAATGAACTAAATTATATTGTAGTCAAAAGAAAATTGCGAGTAAGCTTCACTGGACTTGAGATTATGTAAACGCAATGCAGTTTCAGCCAATATAAGTACGTAAACAGTCTGTAGTTGATAAAGTTTAATCTTCTGCAAAGCTTGACTAGCTAGAATATGCCATGGATGCTAGTTTTATCTCAGTAAGTGATGATAGTCACTTGAGTTAATTATTGCGGCTTGGCCAGTTCAGATATTTCGTTTATGTTAGTCTTTCTCTATATGTCCGTGTTTTTTTTGTCATCAACCTTGTATTTGATGTCAAATTGCTTTTGTTATTTAGGGTCGTTTTGATATTCTGTCATTGACTGGATTGTTTATGCCATCCGAGACTGGAGGAATAAGGAACAGATCTGGAGGAATGAGTGTTTCATTAGCAAGCCCAGATGGGCGTGTTGTAGGGGGTGGAGTTGCTGGTTTATTAGTTGCCGCCAGTCCTGTGCAGGTAATGCAGCTCTTTTCTGCTTAATTTGTTTTCACATCTGACTGCAGCTTGAAAAGTTCGTTTGCTTTCTATTTTGTTCGTAGGGCTTAGGTAGTAATATTAAAAAGTTCGAGCTAATCTTGTGTTTATGTTCTAGATTGTGGTTGGCAGTTTTCTGGCGGGGAACCAGCACGAGCAGAAGACCAAGAAACACAAAGCAGAGTCAACAACTGTTACACCTACTGCTGCTATTCCTATCTCCACTACAGGAGTAGACGATACATATCGAACTTCCCCTTCTTTCCATGCAGATAACTGGTCAATGCATCCCAACTCGAGGAATCAGCCTGCTGAAATCAATGTTGCTGTCCCTGGCGAGTAACCTAATAGACAGCTTGATTTTTTACACAGTTTTTACTGACCTCATTTTGCACCAGACTCCTATTTATGGATATCCCTGTTTAATGATCTTACTACATTTCTTGTTTGTCTGTAAACGTATTACCGGGTGCTGATTATAGGCCGTGTTTGTGTAGTGATATAGCTAGTTAACAGCGTGTTAGATTGGCCTTTTTTCTAGCTGCTGTTTAGTTGTAGAATTTTTGGATGTATAATTTACAACTGAGTTGATTTACATCCAAGTTTATGTAGTGTGATTCCTGTTCTGTTTATAGCTTTGCAGGTGTTTGCTCCTCAAGTTCCACTTTGAGAAAAACAAGCCACCAGTCACAGAAAAACCGTCGCTGATGCAAAAGTATTGGTCTGCCTCTTCCCTTGAGAATTGTAAAGCTATTTATAGACAAATACATGCAGATACAATTCAAATGAAGGGCCAGGATAAACACTCGTGTTGATTGTAATGATTTCTCTCTGATTCTCCCCAAAGTTTCTCTTGATCCTTTTTTTTTATCCTGTGTCCATAATTCTCCTTAAGCTCAAAGTGCACTAATATGTAGCCAATGTTTGATTCCCATTATTTTAAAACTCATTTTCAACAATAAAATATTTTGTACGTAAATTCATTTTTTATTTCTTTTCACTTTTGAAGCATACATGTTCTAAAAATTTACTATTATAAAATTCATTTTGATGAAATAATGGACCTCAAACAGGGCTTAACTTCACAAACTAATTTCACGAGTGAAGTGAGAGGCTGAATTAATGTGATTCCTACGAGGGTGGTAACTTTGAATCATTGAGGTGGTGAGGTGCTAAAAGTTCGTTGAAAAAACTCTAAACTCATGACATGTGGTATTAGAGCGGGCTCACTCGAACTTTCTTTATTCGTTGCGGGAGATTAACGGTGTGAAACAATTTTCTCTTGAATAATTGTGATCTCTCGCACCTTGCTTTTTCTTCGTTTCTTTGATTTACTGTATGTGGGGATAACATCACGCCCCTTCCTCAATCTCAACTGCAGCAACATTATGTGAATCTGCCATTTGAAACAACCGTGGAGCTCAAACAATGCTCTGATATCACTTGTAACCGACTGGGATGATGCGGCCGAAATATCACAACTCGTAACCATTGTTACAGTTAACCAACTAGAGCTAGACAAAACTCTCGAATCGAATTGGATCGAATCGAGCCGTTCTTCTTAAGTTAAATAACGAAACGGGTATCTGAATCAAGAACCAACGGGTTTGGTTCGGTTTTCAAACGAATAACCGAATAAAAACTGAATCTTCCTAATTTTTTTAATTTTTTATCTTAAATAAGTCAAATTATTTTATTTTTTCTAAATAAATGTGCTAACTAACTAATTTAGTCCAAACCCAAAATATGATTTTACTATTTCTAATTTCTAGCCAAGTCCAACTTAATCAAATTGACCTAAGTTTTACTCAAATATCTTATTATACCATAATGTCGTTTCTGTCGTTTTATTATTGTGATCTCGTCATCTTCCTCTTTCTCTTCCTATGATTTTAACAATCAAATCTATGAAGAACTCAATAAGTAGAGGTGCAAAAGATATCACGAGATTAAATTACATTATTTTGTAAGATTTAAGATTGAACAATCATAGTCAAATTAATGTAGTGTTGTTGTAAATATAAAAAAAATTAATTATTATACTGAACTCAGGAACCGAATAGAAATGAACCTGAACGGTTCCATAATTAAATTTGGATCCGATTGTTCCATTTGCTAAATACCCGAAATTCGGGTTCGGCTTGATTCTAAAGAGAATCGAACCGAACTGAACTGAATCGGACCATGTCCAGCTCTGTAACCAACTCAAAACAAATTTTTATTTACAATGGTTGATCAAAAGTTGTGCAGAATGGTGGATATTATTACTCAGCCAAAGAGATTTTAGAGTAAGAAATTCATGAAATTAAAAAATTTCACAGGAAATGGAGACTTATTGGCTGCTTGCTGCCTTTGCTCAGTCAGAAGAAGATGCAGTTACAGCAGATTTTAGACATAAAAAGAAATTTCTTGAACCCAAGTTCATCAACTTCTCATATGGCTTCAAGCCTGCAATCCAAATAAATACCAGAATAATCAATTCACAAAAACAATAACAAAAATCAAGAATATTACATGATAATAATTTTAATTTCAAATAATCAAGAACATGTCACCAATACTATGTAATTCCTTTCCAAACTTTAATATTCTCGCTCAAACTCAAGATGGTATTAGAAATTTAATGCAGTTAAATATAATTTTTGCAGTTACTCTTAATGTTAACTAATTTTTGTTTTAAATAAGTAACTTTTTTAACACAACCTGAAAAACATATATAGGAAATAAGCAAGGTTTGAGAACTCACTCTGAAGACTAAACTGGGAATAATGAAGCTCGAAACACCTGGGATCGGTACCATTCAACAATGGCCGCCGCTTCTCCTTCACGTAAATCTCTATTGCCGCCTTTATCAAGTCGCCGACGGTGTTTTCCGGCGATATCACCACCTTCACTGGACCCAAACTCTTCTCAATGTTCACATTCACCAACAGCTTTGTCAATTGCCTTTGCTTCTCATACTCATCCACGAATCCACCGCGCTTTCCAACCACCTCTCCCGACTGTCCCACCACTTCTTTTTGATGTTTAGACGAAGAAAAACTCATTTTAAGAGAGAGACTTATAGAGAGAAAAATATTGTATAATTGTTACAAGAGTTTCCAATTATCTTTGAAGACAACATTTAAATAAATATCCCACTCTACGAAGCAAGTAAATACGCAGGTTCGTCTCCAATAGTTTAAGTATCATTCTTTCATAGTTTTTGTTTTGCGCTTTTAAACGAGGTGGTTTGCTACGGTAAAACTTTTCAATGTCTGTATGTGTAAGGGTTTGTTTAAGGGACACAAGGTGTCTGTCTCGACAACATAATTGATGTTTGGCAGATGTATTTCGTGATGAAAGATTGTAATAAACGAGTTAGGAAGTTTCGGGGAAATTCATGAATTTTTGTCTGGTTGGGATGATGGGATTGCTCTGTTTGCCCGCTTTGTTGGGTAGCTAAATGCAGTTTGTGAAACTGTCGTGGCTGATATAACATGTTTTTGGATTCATTTTTTTGCTAGGAAAAAACTATTGATCTTTTTAAGAACTTCACCTCGATAAATGCACAAGTCTAAATATTCATTACGTCCTAAATCTTGTCCAACTATTTATTTTGTACTACATAAAATTTGACGAGATCCACTCAAGTTAATGGATAAACCTTCTCGAACTATTTATTTTGTACTAAATGAAATTTGACGAGATACGTTCGAGATGATCTATCCAGAAAGAAACACGAAAAGTGAATTTAAAATAACTCAAATTTCCTTTTTAAAACTTATATTTACAATATTTTTTTAGTTATTTTATTTGCTATTAAATTTTGTAAATATAAATCTTTAATTTACTAACTTCAAAATATAACCGAACATGCATTGAGGAATTGGTTGGCCATAAACAATTGGATTAAGCTGCTTGTACACCAGGTGTACATATACCTTTCTCACATAAACAGTGCACAAGAATATTTTATTGTGTGTGGGACCCCCTTCCATGTGAGGGGGGTGTAAAAGATTGTGTGAATAATTATGAACATGTAGCATGATTGTAAACAATTAGGACAACCTTCCAACCTAAACTATGTGTAGTCCATGTCAATAAACAATTAGGAGAACCTACCTACCTAAACTATGTGTGGTCCATGTCAGACGCGAGCCTATTTGAGCCCCATTTTATAGTAAGAATGTATTTTGAAATATTAAATTGATGAAGAATGTGTAGTTAAAAAATAAGGAAAAATTTTAAGTTTACGTGTAATATTATTTTATTGAAAAATGTGTAGTTGAAAATAAAAGTGATAAAAATATATTTTGAAAATAATGAAGATCAAACAAGGGCGTCATGTGTCTAACATTCATATTCTTTAAGTATTCAACACGAACAAAATAAAGTGTACCTAAAAATCAATATTGGTGGCCACTGCATGTGCCACATTGCTACATTCATATTAATCAAGAATAGACTAGATAGTTGATCACGTGACATCACCAATGATAAACATCAAATTTAGTGTAACATCTTCCATAGTTACGCCAAATTTGGTGTAATGTACATCGTTGAAAATGGTTTTACATCAAATTTTACATTAAATTTTATTTAAAATTATTTAATTAAAATTACATTATTAAATCGTTAAATTAAAAATTTTATTTTATGAACTAAAAAATTGTATTTATTAATAAATTACAAAAATAATTTTAATGAAATGAATTGTATCAATAATTATTACTTATTAATTGATTATAATTTAAATAAAAATATTAAATAAAAATAACCATCACATTAAAACAATTAAAATCTATTAATTATAAAAATATAAAATATGGATATAGATGGAATAAAAATGTGTTGTAATGTGGAAAGAAGGACAAAATGGAATTTTTGAAAATTCTCAAATTTGGTATAAATGAATAGTGTTGCACCAAATTTGATGTAACGCTACTCATTACACCTAATTTTGCACTATATTTGGTCCCTCGTTGTGGAGGATCAAACTCCGAAGTGACTGTGGTCTTATCCAGTGGAAGGTTTAACTAAAAAGAGAAGGTGTGGCTTTCATCTTTTGGTGGGTGCAATGAAAAATGGCTAATCATGGTGGCTTTCGTGTATGAATAGGAGTGGCTGGCCCGCTCGACATTATTCTACTATGAACGAGCTTGATTAAATTTATTGTTAAATCAATTCATCTAAAAATTTAAACGTACCATTTATAATTTTAAATNACGAGCTTGATTAAATTTATTGTTAAATCAATTCATCTAAAAATTTAAACGTACCATTTATAATTTTAAATACTCTATTGCTTCTTCACGAGATTTTTTTTTCCCTGTCAAAACCTAACGCATGGCTAATTCATTAAATGGGTGCTTACGTGACATTAAATAAATGCCTTACATACTCTAATACCATATTGATATAAAAGCTTAAGATTAAGCCATCTTCAACATATGTCCCTATAGGCTATACGTGTAAGTCCAATTTATTTTTCATTAAATATATTCACACTCTCTTTTATAAGTCCACCCAATTTTTATTGCACGAAATATTCATAAAATTTACTCATTATCGCACTTATATCTCCCGAGTTTTTTAATCAAATTCATATCATTAATCTTCAATTAATTAGTACATCTCATTCCTGATGATAGTTTTGTCTTAAAATTTAGTTAAAAGTGAGTAAAAGGACTTATTTGTGCACCATATTTTTAAATATAAAATACAAAATTGTTACTAAATATATGTTTTAAAGCATGCTAACAAAATTTTGGACGAAAAACATCATTAAGGATAATATTTGTAATTAATAATAGGTTAAGGATAACAACTTGATGAAAAAGAGTTAAGGACATTAATGTTATAATGAATAAATGTTAGGAACCTTTACTATAATCAGAAGGGAAAATTGCAGCAACGGTCCCTAACCTTTTCATTTTTTATAGACTTTATCATAACTTTCATTTTGTGCCAAATGAGGTCACTAACCTTTCATAAATATGTAGCTGGGTCCCTTTGGACGGAAACTGTCCAAAACACCGTCAGTTGACCTGAAAAATTAAAAAAACAAGTACATTGACCCTTTTAAGAAGGGGCCATTTCGTCCAATAGGTATTTCTCTTGCAATTTTTGTACATGTGGGTGGTTCATGGTCATGCAAAATCTTCAATATTGTGATCATATTCATGGCTTTCTTCACCAGAGATTGTAGAAGATGACCGTTTTTCTTTCTCTTTGTGTAACATGAATATGTGAGCGGGAAAAAATTGGTTACTTTTCAATTTTTAAATCAAGTGAGAAATACTGATTGGACGAAATTGACATTTCTTAAAATGGTCAATATACCTGATTTTTAAATTTTTCAGTTCAAC
>CAIGRT010215703.1:0-15324 GCA_903798405.1 Fraxinus platypoda
TTTTTTTTTTTTTTTAGAATTTTAGATTTTATTTCTTGATGATTTTTATTTTTAAAAATTTTTAAATTTAATTTGTTAAAATTTATATTTATATTTTTAAAATTTTTATTTAAACATTTGCTTTCGTCTTTCGAGCGTTTTCAGAATTTTTACTAAAAATATTAAAAATAGAAAAAAAAAATATTTTGAATTTTATATTATAAGTTTAACTTTATTTTCGAAAGTGTATTTTCAAAAATATGAAACACGATTTCAATATTATGCACCCTTAGGGTGTGTTTGAGTCACATTATTTTGGAAGAATGTATTTTGAAATAATAGATTGATAGAGAATGTGTGGTTGAAAATGAAGGAAAAATTATTGATGTGATGGAAAATATTATTTTATTAAAAAATGTGATTAAAAATGAGTAGAAGAATGAGAATGAAAATTTTAACGTGGGGCACTGATTCACTTATGAATATTATAATTTCTCATTTATTTTAATTTGTTGAGTAAATAATTACGGGGAAGAAAAGGTAAATTACCAGTGCAAAACATTCTCAAAAGGAACAAGAAACGAATCTGTGGCGTGAATCATGATCCAACTGCCAATCTTGATAGCACACGCTCCAGCCGCCGCCCCTTACATCCCCACCAAACAAAATTATAAAACTCACAATTTCACCATCAATCTCCCATCTGTCTTTTCGGGTGTATTGATTGTACATTGATTGGTGCCATTTGAGAAACCAAAGAGTCTGGACTGTTGAGCACTCCCCCAAATTCCTTGATTCTCATGCGGGTGTCTATAATTTAAGGCATTTGAGTTTTTAAATCTTGTGACTGCTGGAATTGTTTTATGGGTTTTGTTAAATATTTGATTTTTTAATGTGGGTTCTGTGAGAATTATGTGTTTTGATATAGGCTTTGGAGATTGGTGTTGTTTATTGATTCTTATATATGATTCTTTTTGGGTGCTGGGCTTTCTGGGTCTGTGAAGTTCCTGTCTAAAGATTTTCTTTCCTTTTGATTTGAAATGATACTGAGAAACTGATACAATACAATAGTAACATTGTTTGGTTGTTTTCATTGGACCCCTCTTTGATCAACTTTTTTGGGTTACAAAGATTATTCATTTTTGGACTTGTGTCTTGGGGAGTTGGATTTGCTTTCTAGAATTGTGTAAAGAGAGGACTTCTGGCTTGAATTTTCCGAGTATTTGATTTGTGGCTATGTCTGGCGGAACACCTGTTGGGTGTAAAAGCATGAGGCAGAGGCATAGTCAAGGATATGCCTCAAGTGGTGATGACCTTGAAGATGATGCATGTTCAAGGGCAATGTCTCAACCTTATTCATTGCCGAGAACTCGGACATGGTTTGAAGTTTTGGAGAATTTTCTCTGGATTGCTTCTGCCATTTTTATCGTGTACTATGGGGACAGGAACTCAAATTTCATATACCTCCTGTTGCACGATGATCGGATTAGAAGGTAAGACTACTAGCTTGAGCTCTTTACCAATTTTGATTATTCTGGTCAACTTATTGATGAGAATCTTTTACATGAATTAAGCTAAGACGGAAAAGAGAGTAAATTGAAAGGGCTCTTCCATGAATTGTACGTGGCAAAATTATTCTATATTTTGCTGTAAATGAATGATGAGACTGCTTTTGAATAATTGATGATCGCTACTCTTCACCTTTGAGATATCATTATATGGGAAGACCTCTGTTATTTAGTTTTTGCATATTGGTGATTGTTTGAAATAGCAGGTGATAGATTGGATTGAACCATGGGCCGGGGTGAAGCACTTGTTAGCTAGTTTGTTTAAGATCTGGTCAATAGCATTTTTAGCAAATTATTCTAATGAAAAGCAAGTGGATTCATTATTAATTGTTTATATATATATATATATATATATAAAATACGAGAAGAATATACATAAAACAATAGAATGAAACGAGTTTGTAGTCATTATATAAGTGTCTGTCTAGCGGCCGGACTCACAAAATATGGATCGAGGTTCTGTTGAGTTTAGGTGAGGTTTATTCTTCTCTTTTTGCTGCGTTTGGGGGGGAGGTGATACTCTATGTACATCATAATCCATCTGTTCTACTGATATTTATATCCTTGTCCATTGACATGGGTGATATAAAACCACAGCTGTATTCTACTCAGACTCAATGCATGCCATGCAGTGGTAGACTGTTTTGACTTTCTGGGATCTGCATTTTTAGTTTTGGTCATTTTTATCTTATAGACCAGGAAAAAGTTTGGAACTCCACTCGACATTCACTATACCTCTTGAAGTTTTTGTTGCCTACTTTTGCTTGTCTCTGTCTTGCATAAAAATAGGAATGCAATTTACTGGATTTTCTAGAAAAGGAAAATAAGAGATGTAGCCTATTGCTATTCAGTATTTCTGGTATTCTGAAAAGGGATTAACTAAATAAAACTTGCCCTTGAAAATGGCAGTAATTTATCTGCATTAAGGGTTAGAGAATCGCTATCTTAAAATGAGTCAGTGTCCATTCATTTCTCATTAATTAGTAGACCGACAAGAAAATGTTGCTAATTTAGCTTGATATTTGAATGACTAATGAATGATATTTTGGAGGCTTAGTAACTATTTTTGTGTGGACCTATGTTTCTTGGACTCGGGTACAGGTGTTAGATACATGTTATATCTAGGAGTTGCATCCTTCTTTTAAAATTTAGGACATTAGGATACGATTTAAAAGGACCTAAATTTTCGATATGGGTGCGGGAATCTGTCTTACTTCTTTTTCTTTTCTAGAAATCAATTTAAATTTAATGTCACAATAACAATAAATGATATACCATTACATCATTTTAAATCCAATTCTAAAATAACAAAAAACAACATTGAAGGCCAATAGCCTCAAGTAACCCCCTTTTTTGATAAAACCACCAATGTCACATTTTATGTTAATAAAGTAGAATTAACGTGGTTTGACTAGCCCTACCCATCAATATACTCAGCAAAGATGAGCCAAGCCCACTAAACAAATCATTCTCTATAGTCTCCATACAACACAAATCCTAACGGTTCATCATCTTCTTCATCACATTGCTCTAATTCGCAGAGCCATAAGCAAACCCCATTTTTCAACTTAATTGATAACTATTATTATAATCAATAACTTGTTGAAAATAGATAATATTTATGAAAAGTATATCTAGAGTTTTAAATTATTTGACAACTAGAGTTTTTTTTATTAGAAATACACAATAGTATTAAATCTTTTAATACATGTGAAACCGTGTTAATAAATTATAAATTAATATAAATAAACTCCATTATATATTTAATACATTAATTTTCATTCATAGCAATTTGAGTTTTTTATGAAGCAAATTAATTCTCTACTCAAAAGGAGAATTCAAAATGTGGAACATTACCAGAACTCATTTGATATTCTTGAAAGTGTTGGCTGCTTGATGTTGTTAATCTATTATTAGATGAGCTAGAGTAAGAGAGTGCTTTTTTTTTTTTAATGATAATAAAGAAGTTGAGGTTGGAGATGCTGAAGAAATTGAAATTAGGACAATTAAGAATTAAGATAAAATACTTATTTTATTTTATTTTATTTTTATTATCATACTTTTGTTTTAATGTTTTATTATAGTAATAAATTATGATGAATTTACACACACACACATGTGTCGGCATAGCCTAATTTTTTAAAAAAAGTTATATTAACATGCCCGTATCATATCGTATTCGAATTACGTATCTGAATCCGTGTTACTTAGGTCTCCAAATGTTTAATAATAATATATATCAACGATATGGATATACGTATACAATGGAGATGAGAAAGCCTTTTCAAGTATTTGGGCTATGTAGTTCACACGCTCTTTTGTCTTATTCTTTTTGATTTGTGTTAGGAAAGTCTTTTCAAGGAGTTTGTTGATAATTTATTTTCAGATACCTGTGAGGTATCTTACTATTAGACATAGACAATCCCCCCTTCTCAAAAGTTATTGAGAGATCGTTGAGATTTTGTTTTACATAACAGAATTGCTTTTTCATTGTTTTGAGGCTTCTAAACTGCCTTTTAAAAAGAAAAAAAAAATCTTGAACTTTCATCTTTCCCACATGTAGCCCCTCCCCACGTTCCAGCCAATCTCCCAATGCAGCCCCCTTCCCACTTCCAGCAATAGTCCTTGTGCCATTGTCTCCTCCAGCATTCCAGCCAGCCTCCTAATAGTTGAAACCCCCTCACTGTTCCCTTTCGCCCCTTTGAATTCAGCCCCCTCCCCACACCACAGCCAGCTCCTTTCTCCCAAAACTACACATAAAATGTCAGCTTTTGGAATGTCTCAGGGCTTGCGTGAGTGGGAGAAGGTGAAATCTAGGAATTATTATTATTATTAACTTTTTTTTAATTTGCTAGAGCAATTTAGGTATCAGACTACTTTTTTTCCTCGAAAAGAGTTTTACAATACTGTAAAATGGGGAATCTATTGTGCAAAACAATCCTTATGAGGTATTAGTAATTTTTGAAAAGAGAGGAGTGTCTGTATAGTAGTTACCTAGGGAGTGTCCCATGTAATTATCTCTCATTCTATGGAGGTCTTTGAATTGTGCTGTAAAATATTAGGCATAAAACTGATTAAGCGTTTTTTGAATTATTTTCCCGTCACTTAATTTTGTTATTTACATTTATTTAGTAGATACCTTTGACAATTTAACCCCAGACTAATTGCCCATCTCTTTTTCTGATTTTATTTGGGCTTCTCCAAAAATCATTTATATTTTCTTGGATAGGATCTTGAGCTTAAATTGACACTGCAAGCCCCAGAAGAAGAATCGGAAAAGAGAAAAAGGAATAAAAGCCTTTTAGCTACACGTAATCTTTAACATTAAAATTCGTTTGTATTAGATCTATCCTTCAGCTTAATAGTTGACTGCTAATGTAGATAGTTTTAACATGCCACTTCATTAACATAAAATTATTAAATTATCTATAAATAAATAAGTAAAAAATCTCAAAGGTCCAGAAATTCACTTATACCAAGCACAAAATCGCACTAACCTCTTACTTAAGAATGTAAGCATCTTGGAGAAGATTAGAGAGGAAATTACACAGGGCTATTTTGCTTTCAGAAGACTAGTCCTATGAGATTTTCTATCAAAACAAAGTCCAATAAAACATTTTCAAGATACCAAGTCCTTTTTCATGGAAGTGCTTAAGGTTTTTCAAAATAAAGTCCCAAAAGTGTCTTGAAAAATTGTTTTTGGGTGTCTAGGTTTTCCTTGGAAATAAGAAAAGAGTCAAATATGAAAGCAAATGTGTTCGTTTTGTGTAATTAAACACAAAGGGTAAAAGTGGAACGAAGATATGCTTCTCTTAGACTTTAGGCCACCTATAAAAATATAATTTGACAAGTAGAGTTGATCAAAAAAATTCCAATAGGTCTATGTCTTTTGAATTTCTTAAGGATTTCAAATTAATTTCCCATAGATTTAGTACTTTTCATCCATTAGATATTTGCAGCAGTATATCAAATGATCTTAGTTTTTCAGCAATCTTTATTCTTCAGAATAATTTGTCCCTCTGAAACATGATCCTTGAGGTTTTGTGAATCTCCATAGATAAAGATATGCATATTCAATGTAGCTGTTAGAATCCTTCACGCTCCAAAGAACTTGACTGACTTCTTGTGGTAATAATGCTTCTTTGTGAATTATTTGTATACCCGATAGTGGAGCCTTTCATAAATATTGTGCCAATTACAGTTGCCAAAATTCATTGCTGCAGGATACCATTGTATTTAGGGATGCTAGGTGTCAGTTTGAATGTTCTCTTTTTCCTGTATATGAGTTTGCTAGCTTGGGGAGTCCAAAAGTCCAGTGAGAGGTGGGAGGTTTCAAGTACAGCTGCTCTGCCATTTATCATTGTTCTTGGACTTCTGTCCTTCTGCTTGTAAGAAGAACCATAAATGTTGTTTTATTCATTTTTATTTACTTATTCACTTCCATAAAACTTCACTTCTTGCATTAAATAAAGTTTTAATGCAGGTTCTCTTTTGCTTTATGGCCAATTTGGAGTTTCTTGACATTGCCTCTCGTGGTATGTTTCTTGATGGCCTCTAGATTTTTTCTTGTTTCTATTGAGAAATGGTTGATTCAAGGGCAAGCATAGTTTCTCTTCTATTGTGTATGATTTCTAAAGTAATACA
Source organism: Fraxinus platypoda (assembly GCA_903798405.1). NCBI lineage: Eukaryota > Viridiplantae > Streptophyta > Magnoliopsida > Lamiales > Oleaceae > Fraxinus > Fraxinus platypoda. Next base: position 6,192 of record CAIGRT010215703.1, read on the forward strand.
TTTGTATAATATATGTATATGTTCCCTGAAAAACTAAATGCATAACTTTGACGCTAAAAATTGATGTTCTATGGGCATACTCGATTCCCTTAACTTATTTACTTGATATGAGTTTCCTATGTCCTCGCTTAAGCACACAATCCATCGAAGTATAGTTAATTTCCTATGCCTATTTAGTTTTTGGAATAGAACATGTCTGTGCCGATATAGTTTTTTGGAATAGAGCATCTGAAGATGGTTGACATGCAGTACGTTCTGTGTTTTGTTATATAATTTCGTATTATAACTTGTTGACATTCATAATTTGTTGGTAAATTTGACACCAACACGAGGGGATAGGGATTTGGTCATCCTCTTCTATCTCTTCAATCTGGTTTACTAAAAAACATAATCCTTTTAGTTGACTTGGACACTAAATAAATGGAGGCTGGGTGATTCAACTCCGACAGTCAAGTTAGGTTTTTTATTCCTAGAATGGAGAGTGTACTAAAGTGAAACTTTTCTGGAGATATTTATAGATGGAGAGTAATAAGAACTATCGCCTTTAACGAGGAGTCACTATGGTCGATAGGTGCCTTGTGCTGTGTGGTTGGCTTGTCGAATTGTCTCTGAAATGCTTGTCTAGCCGCCCTTGGAACTTGTTGATTTGAGACAGACTTTTTTGGGTATTTGTTTTCTTTAGTTTTTAGTCTTTTTCAACTGTAAACGTATTGTTGTCTTTTCTTGGAATTGAGATCAGGTTAAATACCTACAGAGGTGGTTGGGCTCCTTTGAAATGGATATTTTCGGTATCAAGCTACTTTTTGCTTGGTTGGCTTCAAATGAATTGACCTTCTTGTTACACCACTATTTCATTTGTTACCTAGTCTCTTATTGCTTTTATGCCAAGCTCAGGCCTTCAATTTTTGGTGATGGCATGGTTTGTTGTTTTTTACCTAGGGGACCCTCGTCTTCCATGTAACTCAATGGGCCTAATGTTCCATGTCATATTTTATGGTATTAGAGTTGCCCCCTCCCTGCCCTAAAGGTTTGAGTTGAGCATTCATGCTTGGTTGAACTTTGTGCTGTAGATGGAACAAGGCGTGGCACTTGACCCACTTGGTTTGAGGATTATGAGCTTTTGCTATTATTTTGTGGATAAGCTCAAACCTATTCTCAAACCTACTGTGGGTACTTAGGAAACATCTATCTCCTCGTACTTGTTACTAATCTTTTAGTTTCGAAGATTGTAAACTCAGTTCATTTATGTCTTTGCTGTGGGAAGACTTGAAGGAAGTCTTGTAGCCTCGAAGGTCGCAAGGTCTTGTTGTCTTGTCGATCACTCCTTCCTTGTGCTGTGGAGGTGCATACAAGGGGAGAGCGTACTTTCAGATGTACTATCAATGGTATATGCTGATCACTTTTAGGTTTTAAAAATGCTATTTTTCATTGGGATGTTCTGCTTCTGTAAGGTCTGATGGAGGCTCCAGACTGCCATGGACTTGTAGAATTCAGGCATCGTGTGACCTTAGCTCTCACTATTTTCCACCCCTTGTGGTTAGCACGCTAAATCAACCTTTGATACAGAGTAGGTCAGGTATTTGGCACAACTAGAATAAGACTAAGACGATAGAATAGGAGCACAAGTGTTCAGAGAATGCTTTTTGTATTATGTACAAAGCTCTTCACAATTTGGGACTTGGAATTTGACACTTCCAAATGAGCTCACCACCTATTTATAGTGTTTGCCTCCTCAAATTGACGGTAAAGATTTAGCTGATCCAATGGTCCATATTTGATTCTAGAGATCTCTACCAAAATATCTCATAAATATCTACTATACAAATAATATATCATAGTATTCTGCTGAGAACTCCTACAAGTTCTAGTGCAAGCTGCTTTCTAGAAGCTTTCATCCATCCTGAAGGCCTGAATGCTTGCTGACTAGAACCTTTCGTTTAGCCAGAAGTGCTGGTGTGTCTAGCACGTTCCAGCTAGCTCAAGACACCTCCGTTTCTAGACTTTTCCACGCTTAGGCCATGTTAAGCTGCCATAATTTCCCCCCTTATGTTCCATGGATCCGTATGTACATTCTATCCATTCCGCCCACCCGTTGTTCGCAAAATAATCAGCCATGGGATAGTTGGAAAGTGCTAATGGCTTGCAAGGTGTTACAAGGCGCTTCGATGGTTATTCTCATCATAAACTATGAAATAATTTAAAAACTGTATAATTCCAAAATTATGATCAATACAAACCATATGACGTCTTGAAAATATATAATAAATCAACGAATTAGAATTCTAATTTACAACTAGGAATATAAAATAAATCATTGAAGTAGCAAATAATAACTCGTCAAATAAAATTGCAAATAATAATTAGTCAATATAAAGTACCAATAGATCAATCGTATGTTATATCTTTATTTATACTTTTTATTCTTCAATAAATTAACCCCTACTTTTTGCTTCGATTTTAATATGTGAAATCTTTTGAATCAAATGTCTATATGTTGGTTAAGATGTATTTGTTGGTTAAGACAATTATTAGTTAAAAAATATATTATTTTGGTAATATTCTAAAATACAGCTTTGTGTGTTCTTGATGAGATCTCGTGTGTTAGAATTTCAAAGAATATAAATAATGTAGAACACATCATATGGGAGGGAGAGTTTGTGTCAATGTAAGATAGAGGAACATAATTCAACTTTTTTACAAGAAATCCTTGTGTTCTAACCATCTATCTTAGTCTCTTGTATTTGTGATGATAAAGTGTTTCTTTCTAAAATTCGTTTAGAAAAGTGAAGACTTTAGAAAAGACTTGCCATACTCATCAAACTGTTGGAATACAAATATTAGAGGGAATAGTCTAGAATTGTATAGTACTCAAGGGCGATGCCTAAATTTACTTAGATCCGAGCAACACAGACATCGATACAAACATATCACATAGAAGTGTAATTATACGTATATATTTTACATCTTTAATTTTATAGATTTTTATTTTTCAATAAAATCAACACTTTTTAGCTTTGAGTTTAGCAGGTGAAATCTTTTGAATCAGATGAGTGTATTTGTTAATTAAGATCAGATAATTCTTGGATTAAACTATATACTATTTTGGTAATATCCTAAAATAAAGCTTTGTATGTCTTTGATATGTCCTCTTGTATTAGAATCTAAGAAGCACGGATATTCTGTAAATTCATTATGTACCAGTATTCGATATGTATCCAAGCTTGGATACTCTCCGATAAGCTCCGATATGTAAATGGTACATGTTTTTTAACATTTTATATTTTTCAAATTTTCGATACATATCTAAATATTTTTTAATTATTTCTGTTACACATTGGATACGTTAGGACACATGATGAATAATTTTATTGGGTTTAAATTCTTTTAAAGCTCATTATAGTAGACAGTTTTTTTTTTTACTTTATAAATAACTATTTTTATTATCAATAACTTATTGAAAATAGATAATATTTATTGAAAATATACTTAGAGTTTTAATATAATTAAAAATTTTTTTATTGAAAGTACACAATAGCATTAAATCTTTTAATACATGTAAAACTGTGTTAATAAAATATACGTTTAGATTATCAAATTCCATTATATATTTAATGATTTGGTTTTCACCCATAGCAATCCGCGTCTTTTGTCAAGTAAATTAAATCTCTATTCAAAAAGAGAATTCAAAGTATGGGACATTGTAAGAGGCTCATTTGATACTTTTGAAGGAGTTGGTGTGTTTGAGATTGTTGATCTATCGTTACATGAGCCAGAGTTGGATAATGTTATTTTTAATGATAATCAAGAAGCTTATGTTGGTGATGTTGAAGAAAATGAAATTGGAACAATTAAGGATTAAGATAAAATGCTTTAGTATTTTATTTTATTTTTATTATCATGCTTCGTTTTAGTATATATATATTTTGAAATTTTAATTAATTAAATTATGTTGAATTATAAATATGCACGTATCCGCATATTTTTAAAAAATTGTATCGACATAATTGTATCATACTGTATTCGAATTACGGATCTGAATTTGTGCTTCTTAGGTTAGAACTATAAAAAATATGAATAATATGGAACATACCATATGGTGTGTTGGACATGTTTTCTTAGGTGTCTAAATTTTTTAAAATTATATAAAACATAGTACAAGTTGCATGGTGTGTCGGACTTGTCGTTGTTCAGCACGGACATGCCACATCAGCAATAGTCTCTGTACTGCATAGACTTAGATAATAGAATTTTATCTTGATTTTTATAATCAAATAAAGAAAGTGAAAATCTCCTGTCTTGGAAGAAGGGTTCTATTATGGATAACCAATTATGAACAAGTGGGGAATTGTATTTCATCTCAAATCGAGTTGCTTGGATTCACATATATTGAAACTGTAATCTTCCTTTATAATGGAAGGTTCTATTATCTTGTTTCTATATAGTAATTCAAAGAGTATAACAAAACTGTATCTTCTACATTTTCTTCTATGAAATGAGAATCTTGTATGAGAACATCACTAACTGGATTTTTATGTATATCAATTGACTAGTGTACAAATGTTGAATAATGTATGATTTCTTATCAGTGTAAGCATGTTATGATAGCATGTGAAGGTTTACTAATCACCTACTCATCTTCTACATTTGCAGTTCACTCTATTCATGGCTTGCATGGTCATTGTACCGTATTTGGTTCTGGGAACGTTCAAGCCACAAACGGATTTACTTCGTACAGATTAGCAGTTTTTGGATTCTATTGGACGACTATATGTCGTAACTGACGTAGTTGAAGACGTATACAAAATACAGATAGCAGCATTTGCAGCCAGTTAAAAAGTTTGTTTTCCCTTGTTCACGCATTTGTTCAATATTGATGTTAGCAAGAAAGATGGAATCTGGTTTGACATTGTTTTGCTATCAGTTAAATATGCATACACAACGTTCTTTTGTTGTAATTATTAGTCATATAATGTGATGCCTTTCGGTACATTATTCACCCTTACTCGTGTTTTAGAAACTCGTTTATCGTTTGCATAGTGAATATCTGTGCTTTACGTGCTTTTATTGGGATTGTTAGTTATAACTTGATGCCTTTTAATTTAATATTGTGTCCACCTCATGTTTTTCTGGAACTTATTTATCATTTGAATACCGAAATATGCATATATAAGAAACATGCTTTTAGTGGAGTTATTAGTTATAACTTGATGCCTTTTGATAGTCTTCATCCTTAGTCGTGTGCCTGAAACACGTTAATCATTTGCATAGTGATACCCACATTTGTAACGCGCTTTTATCAGAATTAACATGATGCCTTTTGTTACGTGCGGGGCCCCCTCCATGTGGGGGGGGGGGGTGTAATGCATTGTGTACACCAAACGGTGTACACATAGGGTGAAAACAAACAGTAACAAAAGGCATTCCCTCCATGTGAAGAGGGTGTAATGCATTGTGTACATCATTGTGTACACATAGCATAGTCATTCCCTACGATTCTCTTTGCGACTGTCTACAGTTTATTATATTTGTTAAAATTTAAAATACTACTTTAGAAGTTTGAGGTGTTTCATTTGCTATTTTTAAGTTCTTCTCAATTTTTAATGAACCGTGCTATTTGTCCCGGCTCAATGATCAGGACAAAAAACAGGGCGTCGACGTGGCGCCCTGCAATTGGAGGGGGGCTGATCGAAGTCAGCTCCCCCTCCAATTCAGGTGGTGCCCTGTTTTTTGTCCCGATCATTGAGTCGGGACAAATGGCTTTTGCCATTTTTAATTTGAAAAGCCCAAAACTTGTTTGAGTTGGTATTTTTTTGAAATATATTTTCAAAAATAAAAGCGTTGTAAAATTTTATTTCAATTAAATTCTAAAAAATAAAAAAATAAAATTTTAGAAAAATAAAAATCTAAAAAAAATTATTAAAACGGTAAATTCTAAAATTCTAATAAAATTCTGAAAAAATTCTAAAAAAAGTAAAATTTGAAAATTTTAGAAATACAAAATTTGTAGGAAAATAAGAAATAAATAGTTCAAATTCTTATTGATTTTTTAAATGAAAATTTTAAAATAATATTAAAAGAACATAGATAAAAATTTGCAGTCAATATCATTAGTTTTTATTTTTTTATTTTCTATCTTTTACTACTTTATTTATAATTTATTTTTATTTTACTTTTGTAGAGAAGAAATTATAAGATTCATCAACTTTAAAATATTTATATTACTTAGTAACATATTAACATAAAATTATTCTATTGAAAACAATTTTTTTTGAAATAAAACATCATAAAACAATTTTTCAAACTCAAACTAAACGTATTTTTCAATTTTTTGTTTCCATAAATAATTTTTCAGAACGAAAAATCAAACACGTTTTTAACAATCTTAAAGCAAACATTCAAAATAAGAAAACCGAAAACTAAAATGCATGTCAAATGGGTCATAAGCTATTCCAACAAGTTATATTAATTTTAATTTAATTTTTATACTCACTGTCATGAATATTTTGTAATTTTCAAAAGTACGTGTTATTCAAATCTTGACTTGCATTAGAAAAGGACTGTAATATGTTTTATTTTTGTACATTTTTTATTTAAATAAAATTTCTACTTGAATAATTTTAATATTAAAAAAACAGTCCCTTTCTTAAAAGAAAAAGATAAAAGAAGCTTCCAACTGAATAAGACACGCATTCAATAATTTCACTTGGAGAAATTTCGTACTATGAGTGTGTTTGAGACACATTCTTTTGAAAGAATGTATTATTGAATAGTAGATTGATAGAGAATGTGTGGTTAAAAATGAAGGAAAAGTTATTGATGTGATGGAAAATATTATTTTATTGAATGTGTGGTTGAAAATGAGTAGAAGAATGAGGATGAAAAAAATAATGTGGACCAACCAGGGTTTTTATAAGTACTGTAAAAATAATATTTGATACAAATTTGTTGAAAGCATTTAATGAGTTTTAAACGAACTAAAGAAAATAAAATTTAGAATAGAAATTTAAGAGAAGAAAAATGTACTTTTAAAACTCGACTTCTATTATTCAAAATTTTGTGATGACGAAATACTACAAATGAGCAACATTGTTATATTACATTTGGTATATAAGAATTAATTGCTAATACATGAATTTAAACATCCATTAAAATTTCTAGATACATGAATAAAAATAAATTAATCCATAATAACTCTAGATTCATTAAGTGTCTATTAATGTCAATGTTAATTAATTGAGAATTAATAACACGAAACTCATACATGACCAAGTGTTTTGTAGTATTTATTTCATATTGAAAAATAAAAATTAAGGTATTATTGAAATAATTTAATTGTAGTAAGGTTAGAATCGTCCAAAAAATTATTCTCACTTGATGTGATATTTAATATATAGATTTTGCTACATGTACATCAAAATTTACATAATATATTACATAATATTACATTGTACTTTAACATTTGTCAGTTTAAAATATAGTCAAATTTTTCATCCAATATTTTCCATACATATATAATTCATTATGTACATTTTTTTTAATGTACAAGTAACAAAATCCTTAATATATTATAGATTTGTTTGGGATTTTGGTGCAAGTCAAGTGGGCTTCAATAAAGAGAATCATTTGCGAGAAAATTAGGCCCTATACCCTTTTTTAAAAAGTGTTTTGATTAATACCCTTAAACTAATTAAATATTTTAAGAAAGTATTAAATACGTCCTAAACCTCCTAATTAACTCCAACCAAAACCCAACCTGATTAACAATAAGAAACCCAAACCACGAAATCCCACCTTCTTCATCAAAAATGTTTCCTCTCCCATTGTAGCCCCAAATCTCCATAGGCGAAATTACGAGCAAAATTCGAGCAAATCCAACTGTAAATCTCCCAATCCAGAGGTCATCTGTATTCTCTTTTGAGGTTTAAATATTTGTAAGTTGTTCTCCCACAGATGGATTTGCAGGTGATGGATCGGTGTCACGGGATTTGGTGGTGGTGGAGGATGCGAATCTGTGCAAGCAGTGGGGATGTGGTGGTGCATTGGATGTGGTTGTGGGATGTGGATCTAGTGACGCGGCGATTTGAGTGGTGCCGGCGTTGGTGGCACTAGCGTTCGGGCGGTGTGGCAACAATGTTTGGGTGTGGTGGTGGTTGGTGCAGGTGGTGCTGAACGCTGGACACAAACAATAGATACCGTTCTTGTATAGACGAAGGCCCTTGTAGTCGGCTGCTTGTAGTCCTTCAAGAAGATTTCCTTTGGTGTGCAAGAATATAACCGACATAGAATCAAGTATATACGCATATGTATTTACAGTATCAAAGAAGTAATTAGGCTGCTTGTAGTCCTTCAAGAAGATTTCCTTTGGTGTATCCATTTTGGGTTCTTCAACTTGCTTTGCTAGTGATTCTGTTGCAACAGAACAGATTAACCTCTGACTGACTTTTTTAGCACCCTGTGGAATGAAGCAGTCGGAGAAGTGGAATGAAGTAGCAGCCAGAGGAGATTGAAGCAGCAGTCAGAGAATTGAACCTTTGGGTTTGGGAAAATGAATTAGAGTTAGGATGGTGGGTTATGGTGTAGAATCGAGTTTCTGTAATGGAGTTGGTGGGTGTGGAACCATCTGTGGATTGAAGGGGTGTGGTGGCAGTGTACTACTTTAGGTGAGAAATGTGGTAGCTGTGTGGTTTGTTGGCGACTTGGAGCTACCGACAATAATGCACTGGTTCTGGTTTNTTGAAGGGGTGTGGTGGCAGTGTACTACTTTAGGTGAGAAATGTGGTAGCTGTGTGGTTTGTTGGCGACTTGGAGCTACCGACAATAATGCACTGGTTCTGGTTTTGGGGGAGGATTGGGAGGAGGTGCAGATGGAGGAGGTACCGACGACAATGCACTGGTTCTGCGTCTCTTGGTTCGGGGACTGCCATGTCTTTTAACTTTTATTACTTTTCTGTATTTATGTTTTAACTGTGTAAGGATTATGATAGTGAAATGCAATTTGTAGTTATCAACAACGAATCTTGTATGGGGTGCTTGCATATTTATGTTTTCTATGAGTAATCTTCTTGTAAATCAACATTTGAAGAATGGTTTTGGTAATCAAGATTTTTGAGAGAGAAGCACTTATTTTTGTTTT
>CAIGRT010215717.1:0-12281 GCA_903798405.1 Fraxinus platypoda
CCATTGCTATCAAACGGACCCTTAGGGTGTGTTTGATAGGGAGCCAATTCCATTCCATTTTCTCACTTTTCCTTTGTTTGATAGGTTTTTTTTCTAGACAAATGTTTTTCCCACTTTTCCTCACACATTCACATTTTCTTGCTTTTCCTTAAATCATTTTCCCACTAAAGTGGTGGGAAAATGGTTTTTTAGGTTTTTTTTTTTTTTTTCTTATTGTAATTGGAAAAAATTCTAGATACAATGGTATAAAAAATTATCACTTTTATTGACAATTTACATGCAAAACAAAGCTAAACGAATGATATTCGGTATAGTAAAAAAAAAATTTGTAATTTTTGTAAATTTTTTGACAATTGGAACAAATTCTAGACCCAATGGTAGAAAAAATTATCACTTTAATTGACAATTTTCATGAAAAATAAAGACAAATGGACACCAAACTTTCAACATATTTCAAGTGGAAAATTATACCAATCAAACACAATTAATTACAATTCCAGTAAAACAATTTCTAGACAATTCAATTTCTTCGAATTTATTTTTTTTCCATCCATTTTCCACTTTTGCAATCTAACGGACCATAAGAACTTTGAAATAATGNAACGGACCATAAGAACTTTGAAATAATGTCACTTGAGGACACTGTTAGAGAATACTAACGTTATAAAAGAAAAGGATAAATTCCAATGGAGTCTCCAACCTTAAACGGATGTGAAGTTGAGGTCTTTAACTTATCATTTGCAGCACTCAAATCCTCGATCTTCGAAAAGTGTGCAAGTATCATCTTCAAAATCGTCTAATTAACCATTAAAATGAAAAATTTTAGGTAAAATGTTTATCTTCTCCTTACTATAAATTAAGCCATAAGTGTAAATAAAGGAAAAGAACAATATCTATAGAAAAAATCAAATATTCAAGCTCGTTCCAATCACAACTTCCATCCAGTCATCAACCACCAATGCTCCCCCAACCATCGCCAACAGCCAACCGCAACCTCCAGAACCATCTAGATCTACCGTCACCAATAGAATCAAGGCATATAAATCACAATAGTCAAAGACAGTTTTTTAAATTAGAAAAGAATAAATGAGCAACAAAAGATAACAATAAAAGCATAAATCGAGCATGCAAGAACAATGAAGAGGTTTTGAAAACAAGTGAGAACCAAAACCCAACAGAAAAGAAATACCAAAAATGAACAACAAAAAGTAACGAAGGTGGAAATTGAGCACACAAAAACAATGAAGAGGGTTTGAAAATAAATATGTGAAAGTAGATATAAACACCAAGAACTAAAACCCAAATTCACTTAGAATGCAATTGATTACTGTGAATCGAAATCGAACTTCGGTGGTGTTGGTGATAGTGGAGGAATTCCAAGAAAACAACATAATTTTGAGGGTTAGGTGGATTTTTAAAAGACATTTATGACAATAATAATTTTTTTTAGTATTTATGACAATCGATCTTCGTAATTTGAATTGATTTACGATTTTTTTTCTCTCTCAAGTTGAAAAGTAGATAAACTAGTTTTTGAGGAACTATAGAGATTATGACAAAATTGATTGTATTTAAAGAATTCGATGTATATTGCTAGGTAATGTTTATAAAAAGATGTTGGAGAACATAATGTTTTATCGTTATTTAGTAAAACTTTTCGTTTCATAAAAAGTTAATCAAACTTCATTTTTAATGACATATTTAACTGAAGCTACAATTTCTAGTAACATCAGCCTCACCGACTTCAGTAACATTACACAGTAACTGCTCTTCAAATCCACTCTCACCTAACGCTTGAAAATTTGAATTCGTGACCATTGACATCAACCATTGGTGATGGGTGGCAACCGATGGTGTTTGAATTTTGGGTGGGTAGTGGTTGCATGGTGGGATTGTTGGGGGTTGGATGTATCTCTTGAGACTTGAAAAAGTTTACAATTCAGAGTTACGAATTTGATATTATGTATTTTTAGTTTTCTTTTCTTCTCGTTTAAATTGGAAGAAGGTTACGTGCAAAAACTTTAGGGGTTGTTCTCTTTGAGTTTTAATTTTGTGTTTTGAGTTTTGAATTCATTTTGAGTATTGTGTTTTGAGTGTCCATTTTGAGATTGTTGAAAATGTGTTCTTTTTGGCATTTTGAAAACACCGCATTTTGAAAATTTTGACTTGATTATAACTGAAAACACCAAAAACAACAAATTTTTCGTTTTGGATTTTCTTTGTAAATTTTTAACTTGTTTTCAAAAATGCGTTTTCGAAAATAGGAAATAGAATGCGTTTTCACTGTTTTGAAAAATCGAAAATAGAAAACGGTTTGAAAATGGTAAAGAAAACAGACCCTTAGAGTGTATTTGGTGGATATTATTTTGGAAGAATGTATTTTGGAATAGTAGATTGATGGAGAATGTGTGGTTGAAAAAGAAGGAAAAGTTATTGATGTGATGGAAAATATTATTTTATTGAAATATGTGTGGTTAATATAGTTGAAAAAGAAGGAAAAGTTATTGATGTGATGGAAAATGTTATTTTATTGAAGAATATGTGGTTAAAAATGAGTAGAAGAATGAGAATGAAAATTTTAAGGTGTACCAAACAAAGCCTTAATATTTTAAAGTCAAACTGACAGATGTCATCAAGTTGGAAGTTAGGACTATGCTCACACAAGGATAAAAGGTTGGAAACAGGTATGTGTGAAGACCTAAACAATATACTCGTCAAAGGTTGAGGGCTTTAGATATAATTTACCTTAAAAAAAGGAGAAAACAATTGTTTGAAATTTGGAAAGAAAAAAAAGACACTTTTATTAGGCGCTTCTAGAATTTGAGTGAATGAGCAAAATTTATCTCTCTAGTTCCATGATCACGTCGATAAATAGAGGGGGGGATAGAAGAATTATTCAAACAATCATTAATTTAAATTGGCACAAAATATCTCCTTCTTCGGCAATTTGCGATCTGAATTCTGATTAAGGGCTATGTCGACGTCGGAAATCAAATCGGACGGAACTGCATTGTATATTTCGTCGACCGACGACAATACGGCGTCGTTACAGCCCCTTAATACTCCGAAACTCCCAAGTCGACTCCGGCGCCGACTTCTGGAGTGTAAAAGCCCTCCTGTTTCTGCTCAAGATATTGACGCCAAGCTCCGTGATGCTAATCTACGCCGGCAAGTATGTTGTCTCTCTCTGTTTTTTTCTCTTCCTTCTAGTTTCAGCTCTAGTTTGATGTGCCATAATTTTTTTCTCTAAAAAAATCGAAATTTGAGATCGAGACAGTTTTTACTTGAAGTTCCCTATATAGGTAAAAGATTTGGAAAGATAACCAAATTATGGAAGAAAACTAATAAAGTATGAAAGGAAACTCAACTTTTTAGGTTTAAAATTTTATTAATAGGGGGCATGTGTGTCTATATTAATAGAGAAATGCAGAATTAGGCCGATTTATTTATGGTTTGAAGGAACTTGTGCTGTTTGACATTCTGAAAGATTGAATGAATATTTAAGCAACAACAGAATGTACTCAGGTAACCTTTTCTTTATTCATGGAGAAGGCCAGCAACTGCTTTCTGTACTTTGAGCGTTGTATGCAAATTTCGCGTTGGATAAATTGTGTTTTTGTAATAATTGTTTTGCCAAATATTAAAAGCTAAATGCAGTGGCTGATCCGGGATCGTTGGTCAGGGCGGTCATTGATCGTTGATCATTGACTGCGACGGTCAACGACCGTAATAGCAAGGTCGTTTATTGATACTTAATTAAATAATATTTATAAATGTTTCGAACTTGGTGCTAGTATTATTATTGGCTTAGCACCTGTTCAAATGACCTTATGAATTGCTATATAAACAAATGTGAAGTTAATGACAAAAATGATAAAAAGAAAAGTTAATATGCTAGTATTCTCATAGAAGTTATCAACTTACAAATGGATTAATGTTTTCTGAACATAAGACAGGAAAATAATTCACTTAACTAGGAATGGTGCTATTGCAAAAAGCAGAATTACTCTGTTTTCTTTGTTCTAAATCCATCTTTCATTATGTGTATTTTTCATCCCAAAACCTAAAATCATACTGGGAGTAAAGTGCCACTACTGAAACCACAAGAGGGGAAAGTGAAAATTGGTGTGGCGGAGGGCGGCAGAATTCTTCGGTTTTAACTTGTTCTAAATTTCTAATGATGAAACAAAAATAACAAAAACAAAAAAAGAAGAAAAGCTCACATCGGCGGTAGACAGTGGCGTAGGTCGATGTCAGTGACTCGATGGCAGCCGGTAGCAAGCAGGTCCCAACTCCAACTCACTCCGCATCGGATTGGGCTGCGTAGTCTAGAGAGAATAGGGTCTGAAGTCTTCCGTGTATGCTTGCAAATTTGCGATCAGTTTGACTTTTGGCATATGACCTATATAGGCTATGGATCTATGGATAATATTAATGGGCCTATTTAAAAAAAGCCCAAAAGCCAAAAGAATTTTTGGTCCAAATCCAACACTCATCTTACTCCCTTTCCCTTGATTCTTAAGCTCCCATCTTTCAGCTGCCTACAACAATGGTGATTGCCCAATGCCCTCCCTCCCAACTTGTAAATTCGGGCGGAGCTAGCACGGGCGGCCGTGCCACCTCGTCGGGTGCTGGCTTCGCCACTGGCTAAATGTAATGTGCACTGTGCACATTATAATTCCTTCTTAACAGGATTATTATTATTATTATTTTTTTGGGCAGAATGGGTTTTGGAATAGTGTTTTGTTGAAGGACGTGTGGTTAAAAAGTAGGTAAATGTTTTGGGCTTACTTGCAAAATATTTTATCGTGGAAATGTGTAATTGAAAATGAATTTGAGAAAAAAAGAGTTTTGAAAGTGATTTTGCATCATAGTTTGTGTGCATATGTAGTTGCAATTTTGAGGTTTCCATGAAAAAAATCAGCTTGCTGAATCAATTTTCTGTTATGTTTCATGCATTTGTTGTAGTATGATTTCCTCCCAACGTTTCTTTGAAAGAGATTTGAGTATTGTTTTCTGTTATTTATTATGCACTTAAATATTCGTTGGGAAACTAACATTTTGAACTCATAAATATCAATTGCAATAACTAAATTTTGACTCTTCTGATCTGAAATGACAAATGTGATACTATGAAGGCGCATTAAGAATGTTAAATTATTGAACGAAAATTTACTACTGAGTTGATTTCTAGTTCTTTCGGTTTAAGAAGACAAAGGAGATTAATTATTTAGACAAGACTGAAAATCTGGGGACCCCTTTAAGGAGAGAATCTATGGCGTTATGATGCAACTGCAGCTCGGTTCTTGGTCATGCGGAACCATCCTAAGCAGGATAGGATTTGACTGGAGTTTGGCACGTGGACTGAGAAACCAAAGAGACGTGTAGAAGTGAGGGCAGAGTTTCATATTTATCAAACCTCAATTAGGTTTGATTTAGCCTAACAGATGATATTTGGTTAAGTTCTTGGTTGATATTAACTAAAAACACAGATTGTTTTTCCATATTTACCCAATTTTCGCTATTGAAGCTTTGAGTCAATGAGCTTATGTAAATCTTTATCTACTGCATCTCATTTAAACTTAATTACATAATGGGCTACAAATTTAGTAAAGCCTGTTCAAAGTTTTCGGAACGAAGTGGATGTTGACATAGCTATGTTAATAGTTGAAATTTACTCTTATCAATAATAAAATTTTCCTGGCACAATGCCCTATATTACTAAAATATAAATACTAAGGCGTCTATTTCTGCAACTTTTGACATGCATAGAGCTCCCAACTTTAATGGTAATGTATGTGGAATGCAGCAATTCTATGCGTCATTATCAAGCAAAGCAAGAACAAAGACAATATCTCGTGCATGTTCATCTTTGCGAGAGAAAGTGATAGGTGGGCAACTTGAAACCAAGCTTAATGCAGCTGAACAGAAGAGGTAATTTCTTTTTCAATACATTCCCTTTTTCTGTTCCCGATTTTTCGGACCAGGTGCTATGGTAATATTACCATTTGAATTTGAACAAGTAAAATGAAAAAAAAAATATTTTAGTTTAGATTATAGTAGAAAACAATTGAGCATAAAATATGAAAATGATAATCTTTTTTATATTCCTTTGATGCTATACAATCAGGTTGAGCATCCTAAATGATATTAAGGGTCGCTTGGCTAGAATGGACGAGCTGCGGCAAGCTGCTAAAAACGGAGTAGAAATGGGTTTCATGAGAAAGTGCAACGAGCTCGGGGTGAAAGTGGAATCACGTGTGCATCAGGCAGAGGTAAACCGAATGGTGCTTCTAAAAGTTTGTAGACAACACAGGGCTGCAAAGAGAGAAAGGGCTGTACAGTCCTTGATGAGAAAGCTGAATCAGGAGAGCAAGTATAAGGAGTGTGTTCGAGCAGCTATTCACCAGAAGCGTGCTGCTGCTGAGAAGAAACGATTAGGATTATTGGAAGCAGAGAAATCTAGGGCACGTGCTAGGTCCTTGAAGGTTCTGCGAGTAGCTAACTCAATCTGCAGTCAACGGGAGACAGTGAGAAACAAATTAAAGGAGCAACTGGAAGATCGGCTGCAGAGGGTATTCTTTTATTTGGAAATTCAGGAAAATGCATTTCTTCATACAGTATATATTAGTTCTGCATATATATTTCCCCCTTTTAACTTCTTTGGAATTCTGTCCTTTTTCCTTTTCTTTTTCCAAATACTAGGCCAAGAGACATAGGACAGAGTACTTAAGGATGAGGGCAAGTGCGCACTTCTCAAGTCGGGTATCATCAGAAATGATTAAGCATGGGGAGCGTCTGTCAAGTAAGCTAGCAAGGTATATAAACGCTAAGATTCTTGCATTTCCATGTATGTATCATAAATGAGAATGTTTATGTGCTCGATTGTCTGAAATGTGTCTCAGTCCAGTGTTTTTGTGATTTTAGATTCTTGTTTCCGCACTTGTTCAAGCTCTCTGGACTGCTCATCGCTTTCAGAAAAAATAAAGATTTATGCCCTTGTGATAGAGACTTTACATTCTTTTGCTCGTCGTCTCTCCACCCCTTCCCATCCAAAGTCCCTTCTGTATATCATGAACTCGCTTTTAATTATCCTTTTTTCTTTCTCTTGTCTCATTCTCATCCTCTTCTCTTAACAGCATTTAGTTCTTCTGTCAAATTGACTTGAATCTATGAATGTACAAATATTATGTTTGCTTCAACTATGTATTAAAATGCTTCGTTTTCTAAAATTAGGATTTGAATAAATTTGTGAAGCCGCTTGAGCTGCATGAAGAGTGTGATGTGTTGAGCCTGAGGGAAGTTATCTTACATTGGCTCTTAAAGACACTGGACGAGTATTTGGTTGACTGAGCTTGTTTTCAGACTAGTGTAAAGCTATATATTTATGATTTATGTAACCCTCCACATCTGGGATAAATGAAAGTAAGTATCAGAATGACAACTAAGCCTCCGTTTGGCAAATTTATAAATGGTTTATAAAGAGGAATCATAGTGGCTCCCACGAAATGTGTGGATAATATTGAGTAGTAGTTATGAATATGTGGTTGAAATTAATGTTTGTTTTATCTATAAACCATTCATATATTATTATCCAACAGAGGCTAATATATTGTTTTTCAGGTGCTGGATGCGGTTTGTGAAGCTGAAAGGAACCACACATGACTTGGCAAAAGCATATGCATCTTTGGAAATCAATCGAAAATCTGTCGATTTAATGCCATTTGAGAGGCTTGCTATGCTGATTGAGTCTGGCGCTACCATTCAAACTGCAAAAGCTTTACTTGACCGACTTGAAAGCCGCATTGCTATTAGACATGAAACTGGTAGTGCCAATAATAATTTCCATTTGGAGAACATTAAACATCTGCTCAAACGAGTAGCAACGCTAGGCAAAAGTGTTGGCACCCCTAATGCTTCCGGAAGCACAGGGGTGAAAAAAATAGGATCTAGAAGTGCGGTACCTAATGGTTCTACTAGGTTACATAGGTATCCAGTGCGAATTTTTCTTTGTGCTTACATGATTTTAGGACATCCAGACGTTATTTTCAGTGGGAAGGGGGAGAATGAGACTTCTCTTGCTGAGGCTGCAGAAACCTTCATTAAAGAGTTCGAATTATTGGTTAGAATTATTTTGGAAGGGCATATTCAGTCTACATTGAAGGAATCAGGCTTGCCAACTGCTGGTCAGCTGAAATTCAGTTCCCAGCTGGAAAAATTTGATAAAGCTTGGTGTTCTTACCTGTATTGCTTTGTCATGTGGAAGGTCAAGGACGTCAAATCTTTAGAGGAGGATTTAGTACGAGCTGCTTGTGATCTTGAGGCCTTGAGGATACAGACTTGCGAGCAGATCCCAGGTAGAGATAATGGTGATCATAAACTCATGAAAGTATTCCTCGATCAGGTACGAGCCAGCCCAAGTTATGTTCAGTCATTTTCTTTCAGTTAAATCCTTTTTAACTGGGTATGGTTTTCGTGTGCCATCTTTGTTATGTTAGGTGAGTGAGAACCTGAAGCTTCTGCAGTTGAAAATACAGCAATTGAGTGGTAATACTGGGCTTGAACGTATGGAAAGTGCTCTTTCTGATACACGGACTAGGTTTATTGATGTCATGGTGCTGGGGAGTTCACTGCCATCCTCATCTGATCATGGTTTTTCAAGTGCTGCTGGCTCATCACACAGCTCTTCAATTTGTGATTCTAGAGATGATAATGTGGTGGAAGGTCATAATAGGGTGGGGTACATTGTTCCCTCTTTGTCCAAGGGGGATGATTCCTTATTCGGCGAAATTGGTACTGCTACTCATAGTGTTTTGGGTGATCATCTGAACACCAGTTCGAGGCTGGTAAAGGATAATGAAATGCTTGTCAATGAGATTGTCCATGGGATTGATAGTGGTTTAGCGGATGGCTTGAACGTCACTAATGATGACCTAGGGAGCATCAAGGTTAGCATAAGTCACTTTGAGCTTCCCCATCCCTGAGTCACGCCTGCCAAAAAATATATATCGAAGAATTCCTGTCCTTGGATTCTTGTTCATTAACTGTGCTTATGTTTCGTATGGTGTAGATAGAATAATGTAACATCATTTTGATTTTATCCTTTGTCATTGTGTAGACAAAGGTGAGAGACACGATGGAGAAGGCTTTCTGGGATGGTGTCATGGAATCTTTGAAACATGACAACCCTGATTATAGCTGGGTTCTTAAGCTCATACAAGAAGTCCGGGATGAACTGATTGAAATGGCTCCTTCAGGTTGGAGACAAGAGATAGATCAAAGCATTGACATGGATATTCTCTCACAGGTTTATAATCTTAAGTTTGATATTATTAAGCTTCCAACTCCACTTTCAATTCCTTGTATTTAGCTTTACTTGGAAATTCTCACATTTTAGTTCCATTTTTTCCTTATTTAGGTGTTGAAATCTAGAACATTAGACATGGAATATCTTGGAAGGATCTTGGAATTTGCATTGGTCACATTGCAGAAACTTTCTGCACCTGCTAAAGAGGATGAATTGAAATCTACTCATTACAAGCTACTGAAAGAACTTAATGAAATTTCTCAAGCTGGAGATATATCTACTGCTTCATTCGCTACTTTGGTGATTAGGGGCTTGCGTAATGTTCTCCAGCAGATTCAGGTGCGTTGTCAGGTCCAATGCCTTTTATCATTTAAAGTTTCCTACTTGATATTTTTTTTTCTGGTGTTGAGCTTTTGATGATTCTTGTCGAGGTTATGAACTGTAGTTATCCTTTTAAACTGTAATTCATTCTGGTTACCAAGAGGTGTATTTATATTGCTTTATGAAGAATCAATTGCACTTTATTAACTTTTTGTATTGGTGGTCCATTGTCCATCCTAAAGTGTGTGGCAAAATTATCTGTTTCACCTAGTTGACTTCTATTTGAGCAGAACATACTAATGTTCGCTGTTATATTCCTACGATTATGAGAACATAATGTGCTGGATTTGGTCGCTTTATTGTCCATATATAATTTTAGCGTTGACAAAACGCAAGTTATTTCTCGTGAAAAAGAATTGGAGTAAGAATGAGGATGCTCTAAAAAAGTGCAAAAGAAGGAAAAGTGAAGACACAAGGAGCCGTATATCCTGGAGAGGGATCTAAGAACCAAGAACTTTTGCATTTTACATTTCTCATGTTTTGGAATCTAAGCAAGAATCTGTGTTATACATTGGCTTCTCAGAATTTTGATGTGTTATTAGGACCTTTATGGAGCAAACCAAAATTTATGCTTTTTTCCCCTTGGAGTGCTTTGCCAATGAAATTGAGATGCTGCTGGTGTCTAGGTCCACTTCCAGGAACTTTTTGCTTTAAAAAATTTAACTTTTAAAAGTTCATGGGTTTAAAATTATACACCAATCATTGGCAGGAACTCAAGCATGACATAAGTAAAGCACGCATCAAGATGTTGCAACCACTCATCAAGGGCCCTGCTGGTTATGAATACCTTAGAAGCGCTTTTGCCAATCGTTATGGATCTCCTATTGATGGCCCTCGCTCTTTACCCTTTGTAAAGCAATGGCTTTCTGCTGTAATGGTGGAGTCAGATCAGATCTGGGATGAACTCTTGGATTCTCTATCAGCTCTGGGATTAAGTAATGGAAGATATAGTCAAGAACCTTCTCCTACAATGCTCCGGACTGGAGGTACCATTTTAAGGACATCGATATTGGATGTTCCACCCAACACTGTTGCAGGTTTGTGTGGTGACTTTGGCTTTTAATTTTTCTTCATTCCGTGTACTGTTTGCTTTACCTGTTCCTTTGACATTTTTAAAATCCTTGTGAAACTTTCAATCAGAGATCATTGTATTGTTAACAATTTCATTTCAAAAATGTTTCTGTAGAAGCTGAACAACCAGAGTGCAGTGGAGAAAAGCTTGATCTCTTGTTGAGGCTTGGTTTGTTAAAGCTTGTGAGTGATATTGAGGGGTTGACGGTCGAAATGCTCCCTGAGACGTTTAAACTAAATCTCTTCAGATTGAGGTCTATTCAGTCTCAACTTCAAAAAATAATTGTCATCTGTACTAGGTGAGTGAAATCCTTACATAATTTCTCTTGGTTTTGCAAATTTTATTTTCTGTTCAGCATTACACGTGCCCTAGATAAGTGAATAAAAATCCGTAATGATCCTTTTCCTGAAAAAACGAATTAAAATTGTCTTGAAGCAGTATTAAATGCTGTTTTATTTAGAATCCAACACATATTATGTGCCTTCTCTTTATTTGATATTACACTTTTCACTTTGAAATTGTAGCTCTGTTTAATTTGTTGATTGCACCTTCATAGTAGGCTAGTTAATGTAGCCTGGTTTGATCATTTGATGTTATATGGGAAAAACTATGCACAATATTTTTTCATGGAGTAAAGGAAATAGAAATTTGTAGAAACGTCAGATTGATAAAATTTGAAATTTAATACTAATTTTTTTTTTGCTATTCACCGTGCGAACTAAATCGGAAAAGAGGGAAGTGTATCATTTTACTCAAGAAAATTGCTTTTTTGCTCAAAACTTAAATTTCTATTAATCAATTTAAATTTTTGCAAAAATCAGAATTCCTTCATTATGTATTTTTATTTAGTTCAACATTAATTATATACTCAGTACTTCTTTGTTGCTTATAGGGCTGTCCGTGGGTCGGTTCGGTTCTGAAGAGAACCGAACCGATCCAAAACTTTCGGGTATTTAATAAATGGACCCGTCGGGTCCAAATATAATTATGGAACCGTTCGGGTTCGGTTCTATTCGGTTCGGTATTGGCCCTTTTGCTTGGGGAGTTAAAATTAGGGCTGTCCGTGGGTCGGTTCGGTTCGGTTCTGAAGAGAACCGAACCGACCCAAAACTTTCGGGTATTTAATAAATGGACCCGTCGGGTCCAAATATAATTATGGAACCGTTCGGGTTCGGTTCTATTCGGTTCGGTTCGGTTCGGCTCGGTTCGGTTCGGTTCGGTTCTATACCATAATTAAATTTTTTAACATTTACAGCAACACTACATAAATACAACTATTGACATTTCATTCGTAACTTTTACAAATTAAAGTGGCCCAATTCAAAAACATATAAATAACTAGCTGTCTAATAAAATTAATTCAATGCATATAAAGATCAAAAAGTTGTTATTAATATTAAAATATCGGTAATCCATATCAAAAACTGCAAATGGATCCCAAACTCCACTGTTTCTTGTCTTTAAAATGGGCTTTAAAATGATTTGGGTATTGGACTTTAAAATTAAAATTATGAAATGATT
>CAIGRT010215722.1:0-10360 GCA_903798405.1 Fraxinus platypoda
TCCTCAATTGGTGCCACCTCTACCTGTTGCATATATTCTCATTTCTTATCTTGTCCATTGTTAGGGTCTGTTTGGTACAGATTCTCCAATTCTACAGTAAATCAATTCTCATTTTCAACCACATATTCTTCAATAAAATAATATTTTCTATCACATCAATAATCCTATCTTCTTTTTCAACCACACATTTCTCATCATATCACTATTCAAAATCAATTCTTCCCTCAAAAAATCCCTACCAAACAAGGTCTTATATTTCAAATAGATTACTTGTTTCCTATCAAAAATAAAAAAAATTACCTGGTCGGCAAATTGTTTTCTTAGCTCTCTTTAGTGTTTTGATGGAATGGATTCTCGTCAAGAAATGACGTTAGAAACTTATATATAGAAAAATGTGCAGAGATGAGCCCTATTTTTTTTATTTTTTTTTAAAAGTGACGTATTCACGACTTTAGTAAAATAGTTATCGATTCAAGACTTGGCCCCTATTTGGTATCGATTAAAATTCAAATTTTAATCTAAGTCAAAGTCAATAATTAATTTTAACCATATATTTCATGAATTTCACAACTTTTCAACCACATGTTCCATCAACTTTTATCAAAATCTTTTAAAAATTTTATTTTTGTCCTCATTAAATAGGGATTTACTTATATGTCTTGCAGTTAAATTTTTGAAGCTCGGCCAAACATGCACACTCGTTTAAAACTTTTGTGCACGTGTCCTTTTCATTGTGGAAAGTCCATGTGCAGCCTACACTACATGTTTTGTCTTTGAATCTGGACAAATTTCTCAACCCATGATTTTTCTTACTATCTTCGATGATTGAAAAACTATCGTCACCATTCTTGAAAAACAAAATTGGGAAGACCAAGGCAACTAAGAATTTCCTCCAAGACTATATTTCTATATTTTGGAGAATTGGTTTATGCCTTTCTTCTAGTCCTTTATTTTGATACCTCGTGTCTTTCCCTTTAACACTGTGTCAAGGTGACAAAGAGCGAAATGTGACTTCTATTTCACTATTTCTTTTGTTGGAACTCTGTAAACCTCTGTCGAATTGAATGATTCAGTGTGAAAATCACTCTCTCTAGATCACTTTTAATTTCGGACCTCAACACCCTGTTGTTCATGAAGTTTCATGATTAGTATTGGAAATGAACGGAGAAGTGATGGAACATGCCGAACCACATATTGGACCACTCCAGTGCGGCACGAAGCCATTGATGCTGAGTCGACTCCCATGCCACTAGCTATGCCCTGTTGGTCCCTTGGCACGGTGAAGGTTCTGTAGCGCATCATGAGCACCGAGCTAAGGGGCAATTGAGCAACTCAAGCTAACCACCCTATCTTACATAGGGACATAAGGGAGAAGGTGGCCTTGTTATCCACACCTCCGGTTGGATGAATGGAGTATATCATTTACAGGGTATATAATTCAATGATGCTATATGTACAAGTAAATTTTGACAAATTTTTTACACTATTCCACTCGACCATTTTGCATTGGTCCTTGGGAAAAAAAAACACCATACAGATGCTGCCACGTAAAGTGCCCGTGAACAAATCCCCTGAGCAAACCTAGAAAGCTTGTAACATATTCTATTTATAGTAATTACATATAAAATCTCTAATATTAGCAGAGTTAGCAAGGGTGTACTCACCTATATTAAGAAAGAAAAATATTCGTTATACAAGATACTATCTAATATTGTGTAATAAACAAACATTTGAAAGTACGTAGCACAAGACAAAATCGTATAGTATAAAAAATAAATTTTAGCTTAATTTTCTTTCTTTAGTTTTATATAAGATTGTTGAATCCAACATACCAAACATATTGTTTCAACAAATAATAAGCATCGAAAATGTGGAAAATAATTTATAAAAGGACCCATTTGTAAGCTTCCAAACATAGTGCAAGTAAACTTTTAAAAGAAAAATCAAATTTACAAAATCATAAAAAATATATCTAAGGTGCAAGTTTAATCAGAGCAAATGAAACGTTTTTGATGCCTGATGGCATTACATATATAAAGAAACTTAATACTTTTTTGTAAAAATAAATTACACTGCATAATAGTCCAATTGCATTTAATAAAAATAGCTGAACATTAGCACAGATGTTTACATGATTGAGATGGGGGGAAAAAACAATTAGCCAAAATTGTATCAGCCTAGAAACTGAGTTTATTCTCGTATTATACAGTCGTTGAGCTTTGTCCAGATAACACTGTTTAAAAGAACGCAATTCTTGTATAAATAGTCGAATGAGGATGAAAATCAACTGGTTTGCTTTGGATCATCCTCTGTTATCACAGTTTCCTGCAGGTCTATATGTCCTGCAATTGGAAAAATGTAGTGAAATATCAAACGTTAGTATGAGTCGAAGTTGCAGGATATTGCTATAAAATGAATCGAAGCTTTCAGACGGTGTTAATGAAAATAAACAGAGACGAACCAAAAAGATTCACTGCTCAAATAAAAGAATAGCAATTGACTAACTGCTGCAATTTTGTCACCATCAGTTATCGTGTAGGAAATGTTTAATACTTTTTTATCCATCACAGACTTGTCACTGAAGACGGTATTATGGAGCATGGAAATTTTGACATCGACATTTTTGTTTTCATAGGTTAAAAAGGAGATAAAAGATCATACCAAATAATGACACTAAAGATGGAGGCTTTGAAGATCCATTTGAAACCCCGTCTATACCTGCACGACGGTCATTTCTGTTAATAATCAGATGCAGCTCAACCAGAAAGGGATTATAGAAAAAAGTTTTATCCAAGCATCATTGTCATCACACAATAGAATCAATAAATAAACTCATGTAATTCTACTTCAAAATTGATGCTTAGTACTTAGGAACAAGTTACATGATGCAATTTTACAAGAAAATGGACGTGTTTTAAAAGTCTTTTGAGCTCCAAAGTCTAAGAATGGTTGAAGCGCTTCTTTTAAGACAATGATTGTCCAAAAAGAAAACGAGAAATTCAAGAGTATCAACATTATAACATTTTGAGTTTTTCCGAGATGAAAAGAAATCATTTCTATAAAATCCTGGCCATATGGTCCTTAAATCAATTTTAGCTGCCTGTAATTTATGAAACCCCTATATATGTTTATCAGAATAGATGATATTCTTCTACCAAAGCTTTCCATCTGCTGGTAGCAGTGCAAGACTTTCCCTTTGTTAATTCTTAAAGTAGACCTACAGTTAGATACAACAAAAGCATGAATCAAGAGAAATAACTTTTGCTTCCCAATATTCAACATATTTACCAAGATTATATTCATCATATATCGTACCTCATTCACAATTTATTCCATTTTTATAGTGAGTGGAACTAAGAACAGCTTCAGCATCAATAGCCATAACGATTCCTAGCTTGTTACTACGTTCTGAGTTCTATCCCGTTTTCTGTTTTGCAATATTTTTCCCATAAATCTTGTTTACATGGATACAGAAAGAAACCACTTGATGTTCATTATCTTTCATGATCTGTCCTTTTCTAATTAACCACAAATAAGATTGATTGAGGTCAGTTGAATCCATATAATCTTTATTCTTAATGTAACAGTACAAAGTGAATTGGTTGGGCTTTATGGTATTAAAAGCTAGATTCTTCGTTTTTGAGATAAATGTAAAATTAAAACGTCTATAAGATAGAAGAATATATTAAGAGTTCTTTAGTATTTCCCAAAAAATAATTTGTTACTGAAGTTGACCTGAAGTAGCATACCCGAAGTTTCCATTGATTTCAGGATATCAGATTTTCTAAAAGTATATCCAATAAAGTTGGCATCCTTTGATGTTAACATCTGCAAGATAGAAGTCAACGAAAAAAAATTCATAATCTTATCACCATTTTATCAAGGAGAAGCACAAAGAACAGAATATTAACTTATAAAACAGTTGCTGTCTTGTATGTACATTTTTTTTTTTGGTCAAAAGGCTAAGATAATTGATTTTATAGGATATCTACCCCTAATTTTTGGGCGTATAGTTATAGTTTTTATCAATTATGACCAAGCAAAACCACAGTTTCCCATTTTTCAGCAGGAAAGCTTAGTAACATCGTCATAAGAACATCTGGAAACATGCTCATCTATTTTTACCCGTGTTTTTCTTGGGAAGTAAATAGTTATGCTACATATGCAATTCTTCATAATTTCCATTTTTTGGTTTTCAAGTTTTCTAGCCCTTATTTAGTACCGATTAATATTCAGATTTTAATTTAAGTCAAATTCAACAATCAATTTTATCAAAATCTACTAAAAATTTGATTTTAATCCCTACCAAACAAGGACTTAGTAAAGTAAAGATATTTACCTTTCGCCAAGGTCCCACTGTGGATACAGCAGATGGTGGATTGTTGCCCTATTACATATCAAAAGGTAAGCACAACATAATAATTGGAAAAAAATATTGAAGTGATAAGAAATCCTTGCAGACCCTGTTGCGGCAAGATTTAAATGATTTTCACAATTCCAAGAAATCTTTTAAGTGATTTCTTAACAATTCCTAGAAATTCAAGTACTAAAAGCTAATAATATTAACATACTTCCTCAAACTTTTCAAAATTCTGCGTGTCTAACTCTCCAGTTACTGTAGGTTTGTAGGCAGCTTCCATTTCATAAAGGGTATCCCAGTTAACACCACTAAACCATGAATGTGCCTGGAATCGAAAAAAAGGTAATGTTGATCATAAAGTAAACTAGACTTTTTGTAGAATTGCGATACTAAAAATATAAATTTCTGAAGAAGTTTATCCAAGTTCCTGAAATAATATTTTTCTCTAACTTCGTCTGTGTATGGACATATATGTCATCCATTTTACCTTTATTTCATCCACTCCTCTGGTCCCCAACCTTCTTTCAACATCGCATAACAAATGACAGATCAGATCCTTGGCCTCAATTGAGATTTTTGGTTCTTCAGGGAATTTCAAGCATGTTTTCCAATTGATAATCTGATACAAGAAAGAAGCATGATATATATCTTGCAAAAATGAGGGATATTTTTGAAATAGTAAAAATAATAATTAGCTCAAGTGTGAAAAGACCATATTTAACATTTTTACGTCAACTATGCGTAAATGAGTACGAATTATGATTAAAAATACTGAAAAAATTGACGATCCCCGTATAGATCTCATTTGAGAAGAATCAGCAAAAAAATTTCATTCTACAAAGCTTTCCGTACTTTGCAAGTTCTTGCATCTTCAAGAAGCTTGAACAATCACAAACTGACAAGTATTACAATACCTTGCGGCATGTCATTCTAGGATCGTCAGAGCAAAAGGGAGGATAGCCTACGAGCATTTCATACATGATTGCCCCCAATGACCACCAGTCACACTCCATTCCATATCCTTTCTTCAACAAAACTTCAGGTGCCATATAATCAAGCGTTCCAACTGTAGAATATGCCTGCAAAAGATACCATACAGCTTATGCTTTTTCCCCAATCTACTTTTAAGTATATCAGTATAAATAAATGTGTAAATTAAATTTGTGGTCACTAAATTTGTACCAAAATTTCATGATAATTTCAAGCTGGCAGTGAACTTAAACTTTGTTTCAAGTTGTGCACTTCTTCCACGTCTAATAGTCCATCTAACAGAAAAAGTGATGTGACACTCTAGTTTTTACCAATACCAAGTAGCTGCCAACTAGATTGTCATGTTGGATTTTCTATTTGTCAAACCACACGTTATTGGATGTAATGACCTCAATGTAAAAAGTGTTGAAGTTAACTTGAAACTTCAATTACCAATTTGAAACAAAATATAGTGACCAACGTGAAATTTCATGAAAAAGTTCAGTCCTTCAATTTTAACCCGCTAACTATAGTGAAAGTGAAAATTGTCGAACCAACATACTGTTCCAACTAAGCAACAAAATGAGTATAAAAGAATACCAAGGCACGACGGTTACGTTTCCACCGCTGTAACTGCTCCTTCGCCATTAACCAAGGAGCGCTATCACTGCCATCATGCCCTTCACTATCAGTTCTAGACTCCTGAGTAGTAAAATCGTCGTCTTCCAACAACGATGAATATTTATTATCCAGGGGCTTACACAAGCCAAAGTCAGAAAGCTTTAAATGGCCATTTTTGTCCAATATTAGGTTGTCTGGTTTGATGTCCCTACAAGCAGCACCAATTTGAATAGCACTAAGGTTATAGAAATATATATAAGAACAACATACACAGAGAAATAGGCAAAAGTTGGTGCATCAAAATTATGGCTAATGCTTGAAATAACGCGTTCGATGACAGCATTTCGGTACGAAAAGACCTAACTATCTAGGTCCATTTTATTGACTTTTGACTCTGCTAACAAACAGGGAAAGAGAAGGCAAAATGAGCCTCTGCAGGGACTGACTGAAGTGAAAAGAACTGAAGAAAATGGGAATGAGCAAATCATACAAATACTTAGGATAAAATGATGAACTCCATCGATACCTATGGACATAACTGTGCTGGTGAATAGAATGAATCGCTAGAATGCTTTCCGCAATGTAGAACCGTGCAACATCTTCGGAAAGGATATCCTCTCTCATAAGTAAAGTCATAATATCACCACCAGGCAAATATTCCATAATAAGGTATAAGAAATCAGAATCTTGGAATGAATAAAAAAGCTTCACTATGCACCGACTGTCCACCTCCACAAGCAAATTCCTCTCAGATCGGACATGCTCAACCTATAAGAATGAAGTGATTCAATAGGTAAATATAGTGTAGAAGCATCGAAGTGTACAAAAATTTGTGTGGAGTTCAAATCTTCACCTGTCCACGGCTAAGCATCTCTGATTTCTTCAATTTCTTCATGGCAAATATTTCTCCTGTACTTTTAGCACGACATAACCTAACCTGCATCACTTAATCGAGTCACATACATCACCTAAGTGCCTCGCTTCCATTTACTATTGATTTAAACAAGTAAATCTTCAAAATAATTATCATAAAATCATTTGACAAAACCAAAAATTCCCTATTTATGATCTAACCAAGAGAACAGTACCAAATCAATGATCGCAATTCTGGACTCATTATGATCAAAACTAACCGAAAACAGAACAAAGAAATTTGCAATGAATTAAGATTCTATACCTCACCAAAAGCTCCTTTGCCAATGATAGTCAACTGCTCAAAATCATCAATCCCAACTTTATGCCTCTGCAACCTCATATATTCCGTCTCTCTTTTCTCCAAATTTCTCAGCATTCTCTCTTGCTCCTCATTAGATACTTGCGCCTCTTTCGCCCTCCTCTGCAACGCCCACCGCCTGAACCGGCCATGCCTCAGTTAAAAAGAATCAACAAAACTCACCGACAATAGTATAGACGCGCGGGCGCGCGCACACATTATACATACAATTGAACAAACTAAGCCTTGGGGTCGACCATATTGATATACTCAAATAAGTACCTATTCCAATAAACTTAGAATCATAATGATAATTCACCTTTCTTTGCGATCTTGTAATCCTTGATGATAGTTCTTGTAATGATTCTCAATGAACTGTTTTGCCGCGGCGGCCTTCTGCCGTGTGACCGGCGAAGAAACCGCCACATCAGGCTCCAAATTGAAAGTCCGATCGGCCTGCAACTTCATTTTCGGAGCCTCCAGTTTCACAGTTTTTTCTTCTCCACCCTCCATTATTTTTCAGATCAAGAATTCAAAAATTGTCCCTTTTCTTGTAAACACCAAGAAAAACAAAAATGATGTGCCCAATAATTGGAAGGTTCTTGCAAATGTTATGGAACCTTGACAGTTAAACTGCGGGAATTACGAGGCAAAATGAAAGAAAAGTATCTGAAACTTAAAAAATGAAATATATAAGTTAAAAAAATGATGAAAAAAGTGATTATACTATAGAGTTTTGCGTTGGGATTTCGATGAGGGATCGAGTGTTATGTGGGTGTCGAGTCGTGTGTGTGTTTGGTGGGCTATGAACTGGCATTTTACTGATAGCAGACTGTGCAACAGCTGAGACTTAGCTGTAATTTGATGGATTTGTTTCATTGTGTAGTTGAGCGGAGAATGGAGTGAGAGAGACGCAAATGTTTTGAGGAAAAAAGGGAGTCCTTAGAAGTATGACTAAAGATTTTTGTACCACGTTGTAAGAGAAAAGACTCCATTGTGTCGGCTTAACCAGGGTAGGGGTAGTGTGGCATGTTGGACGACAGTCAATCTTGGTGAGATTTTTCAGGGTTTTTTTTTTTTTCCCCCATGATTTTTCTTCTATTTCTTTTTTTTCTTTTTTTTTAATCCTTTGCTTGTCGAGTCAGAGCATCTCCAAGAGACTCTCTATTTTTAAAGAGCATATTCTATCATTTGGAGAGTATATATAAATTTAGAGAGTTAAAATTTTAAAGTACTCCAACAAGCTCTTTATATTTAACACTTAATTTCACTACTCTAAAAAAATATTTATTTTTTTTCTTTATCTTTCATTTTAACTAGTTTTGCTTTAGATTATTTTATTGTTTTCCTATATTAAAATTGAAACACTTTGAATGCATTTAATTATAGAGAGTGGGTTTGACTCTCCAACTCTCTAAATTAAAATGTTAATTTAAAGAGTCTCTTGGAGCATGATTTTAAATTTGACTTTTTAAAATAGAGAGTATTTCATGTTTAAAGAGTCTCTTGGAAATGCTCTTAAAAGCTTGTTAGTTGGGAGATGGCGAGTCAATCCAAAGAATTGGATAAAGGATCGCTCCTCTCGAGCTCTAATTTCAAGGGGATGAGGAATCCTTAATTTGAAATATTGGGGATAAAATTTTTGCATCTATTTTATTAGAATAGTGCTATTTAACACCACTGATACTTATCATCATTTTAGATGACAATTAAATATCATTAAATGATAAGTCATTTAAATGAAAAATCAAAACATTCGTTTAATTGCACCTATCAAGTATGGGCACCTAGACTAACATTCTAACAACAGTAGTGCTAAATATCATTATTTATTTTTATTAAGGGATCTTGTTACGTGTATATCAAGAGTTACACAATAGATTTGATAATGCACAATCTTTATCATTTGTCAGTTTAAAATAAAATCAATTTTTTCATCAAATATTTTCCCTACACATCATATTATGTAATTCATTATGTACATTTTTTTTTTATGTACAAGTATTAAAATTCTTTATTAAGACCCTATTTGTGTAGATTAAAATTAGATTTTTAGTAAATTTTAATAAAATTTGATAAAATGTGTGGTTGTAAAATTGTGAGTCTTATAAAATATATGATTAAAACTAATTATTAATTTTCTTGAAATTTTAATTGAATTTTAATCTATACTAAAGAAGGGTAAGAAAGTACCACCAATATTTATTATCCAACATTAGATAGTGGGTGAATTATGGTAATCAATGAGTTTAATATGGAAAACTCTCAACTTGTGACAACTTTCCATATAATATTGCGCCCAATTAAGGGTTGAAAGTAACTTGTATGTTGTGAAATTCTACGCGGTCTAAAACTTGTTTCATAGGTCTTTGTTGTATTGGGGTAAAACAACTTTGATTTTAAGATATTTCTTTTACACATCTAGACGTTGATTCGTTAGAACTCGTTACTTAATATAGTCTTCATATACCTTCTTCGATTCTATTATGCAAGGATAGTGCCTTAACCTTCTTCCATATATATATATATCACTACTTATAGATTGTTTCATTTTGGTTATTTAACTTCAATTTATTTTTATTTGATTTTATAACTTATATTTTTATTTTCAATTTGATCATTCTATCTTTTAATTTTTAATTTGTAACATGGCTAATAGAACTATTCAAAATAACATGTATATTGTGTTGCCAAATATAATTTTTTAATCACTATTCTTGACAATACAATTTATTGGTGAGTGCTAAAATTCTTGTTGCCAAAAGCCACATTTTTTTAAACGATGAATCTTGCATGTTCACAAATGACATGTAAATCGAATTATTCTGATAGCCATGCCAGAAGATCCATAAGCTGAATCACAAATTTTGTTGGTCAGATAATGAATTTCATTA
Organism: Fraxinus platypoda; assembly: GCA_903798405.1. Lineage (NCBI taxonomy): Eukaryota > Viridiplantae > Streptophyta > Magnoliopsida > Lamiales > Oleaceae > Fraxinus > Fraxinus platypoda. The sequence continues at coordinate 10,058 of CAIGRT010215722.1, forward strand.
CTTTTGACAACGGTATAGATGAAATGGCTCAATTGAAATAAAAATATAAGTGGCGTAATCAAATTTAAAATAATAAAAGTTGAGTGATTAACACGAAACAAAAGTTGACATTTTGCAAAATTTACCTATTATATTTTAATTATACATAAAATATAGCATTTGAATTAGAATTTGTTATGATAAATTATCACTAAAATATGATCAAATTGATTCACAAACCATAAAATAGTGATGTAGACAGTTTAAAGATGACATGAATTAGGATTCAGTTCTTTTACGTGATCTTTAAGTATTCAAAAATCC
>CAIGRT010215731.1:1625-17648 GCA_903798405.1 Fraxinus platypoda
AAAAAAAAAAAAAAAAAAAAGACATGTTATCGGAGTTTAATATATATCAATGTGTATGCATGGGTGTATCTACATATTTAAGACCGCTAGAAAATGATCATATTTATTTCTTTCATGCAGGTTTCAATGTGGAGAAGGTTCAGTATAAAAATGTCATTTTCACAGTGTGGGATGTGGGAGGACAAGAAAAATTAAGGCCCTTATGGAGGCATTACTTTAATAATACTGATGGGCTGGTAAGATATTATTTATATGCTTTATAATTCTTACACCTGAAATTGCATGTGCTGGCTTTATTTTATGCGAGTTTCACAACAAAGCTTTGGCTTCAGTAATTTCACAATTTTTCCGTAGCTTCTGATTTTTATCTCTCCACAACTGACCCATGTTTAGTTTTCAACTCACCTTACATATCCCTTCTTTCCCACTTACCTCTAAGCATGACCACTAAAATTGCCACCTATCTACCAGATAACCACCTCTGCTGCTTACATGACTATCTCCTTAATATTACCACCAGTTAATCTGTGAAAATTGCTTCTGCTGCCAATCCACTTTACTCACCTTTCTAAAGAACAAAGAAACTCCATAATAGTCATAACCTCCAGAATGTTCTTAATAGAACACAATGATGTCACCATTTGTCATCCAAACTACTGTTATGGCTGCCACCAACCCATGAAAAAACACCATAACCACAACAAAACCCCATCAAGATATTCTCTCTGCTGTCACCCCTCAAGTAAAGCACTACAACTATTGCCATCTTGACCCCAAAGCATAGTTTTCACCATTAACAGAGCTTTCACAGAACAACCATCGCCAACGTATCAACCCTTAAATCACCATTACTGCCACTCAAGGCTGCCATTTCACCCTTATTCACTGTTCTTTACTGCTGCATCAACACCACCATCCATGTTCTGCCCTATGAGGGGTGACAATACCTCCACAAATCTAATGGGTGATGCTGTATCTGAAGCAACTATCATTATGATGTACTCAACTAATCAGCACGTTGTGAGAGAAAAACATGAGCATTGGTATGAGGGAATATCTCTGTTGGAAGAGAGAGAAGTGGAGGCGAGGTTGCTCAGATGGTTTGCGAGAAATGAACATTTTTTCTGTAAGGGGGAATACAGACTTGTCTAAATTAATCAAGTGAAGGATACTTGGTGAAACATGCGAACGATCGTCTAATTTTAGATAGTGAACACTTTTTGGGATGGTAATGAAGACTTCTAATTTGCAATGCAGTTTTAGGTTGTTTATGGTTGTTTGATTCAGTATACTATCTACAATTTGTGGATCAAAGTGAACCTAGTTCCCAAAATGCTTTTTAACTCATTCCCTATATGGCTCTTTCTTATACAGATCTATGTTGTGGACTCTCTGGATCGCGAGAGAATTGGAAAGGCAAAGGCAGAGTTTCAGGTGGTTTTTATGAATGTTTGATAATTTAGACTAAAGTTCTCCGGTTGTGGTATAGTTTTCATTTTATTCTTTGCGCAGGCAATCATCAAAGATCCTTTCATGCTCAATGCTGTTATATTGGTGTTTGCAAACAAGCAAGACATGGTAAGTGGCTTGATACCTACTATTAGTTTACCCATCAATAAAGTCAAAGAAGTATATCTGGACCAAGTATATTGAGGATGTATGCTTTTCATTTTCCTGGTTACAGTGATATAATGTCTACCCTCACCACTAGCACTACTGTTTGAATATCATTACACGTTAAGCATTTATGTCTTTGGATTGTGGTTATAGTCCTTTGTTGAATAATAGATTTGTCGGTTACATTCAGAAAGGAGCAATGACCCCAATGGAAGTTTGTGAAGGCCTGGGTCTCTACGATCTTAAAAACAGAAAATGGCACATACAAGGGGCTTGTGCTCTCAAAGGAGATGGCTTATATGAGGGCTTGGACTGGTTATCAAGCACTTTGAAAGAGCATAAGGCTGCTGGATTTTCTTCAGTGGGCACTTCAACATTCTGAAGGAGTTTCACTCACCAAACTCTCAAGAAATCAGCAGGCACGTAGTTTCATCGATTTGTGACTGATAAAAGAACCGAGGTGTCTGTAAATTAGAAAGCCATCAACTCTGATATTTCCCCTCTTTGGGTTGTGTTCCTGAAGCTTATGAAGTGTATTTGTACTTTCTCAAATTCTTGATTGGCATTTTGATTGATAACTTGGTTGAATCATGAAACAATAGCCCAACTGCGGTGATATTTTTACACTTGGGGGATTCATGTTTAGAAAGCCCCATTGCTACTTTGAAAATAGAAAGTGCTTGAGTTATATCGCTAGCATTCCCCTGCTTTCTTCCTCCTACTATGTGTGCTTATTTGGTGGACATTTATCTTCTATGATGTTTGGATACTGGACGGTAATATCGGTGGCTAACGGTGTTGACCAAAACATATCAGCTATCAAAAGGCATGGGTATGACATGCATTTTGAAATAATCCAGATTAGAGTATTTAATGTAGATTTTTTGAGAATAGATATTGTGAAAAATGATTTTTTAGAGTATTGTGGTTAAAAAGTAGGGAAAAGTTACGAGTTTATGTACAAAATTATTTTATTTGAAGAACGTATGATTGAAAATGAGTTTGAGAAAAAAATGAGTTTAATAAAATCTCTGACAAATAGAGACTTAATATTCACACAGAATTAGTGTTGCTATTTATATTCTATACGGGTTACGTGCTAATTTTTTTTCTTACATTTGTATATTGTACTCGTACTACAATAATCATGTACTCGTTAATAACACGGGGGCTTTGAACTCTTATTATTACACTTCGCCACTTGGCGTCCCATGTGGTTGACTCATTGAAGCCCCTTTGCTGAAGCCTCCCACGCAGAGTGCATATGACCTATCAAAGTCAACTAAATCTGGAGCACCAAAGTTCACTTTCATTAAACCGGTTCCCTGGAATGGACCTGCCGAAACCCCTTTGCCAAAGTGGTGAGACTCAACAAAGTCAAATTCGAAGTTCTACCACGACGAGTAACGACCCACATTTAAAGATCCCGAATTCATGAAATCTTGTTGGAATGATTGATTTGACTCTTGTAATGAGAATATGTCAAAGTCTTGTCAAGGCTGCCCCATTTTGACAACATTTATTGCACCAATAAGATTCTTCGATTAAGGAGATGAGGTCCCCTCATCCAATGGACACTATCTCACATGTAACACTATAAATATTCCTCCCCTTTATGTCATTTAGGGGTAATGCAAATATATCTACTATAAGCTATATATTATCTTCTCTTGAGTTAAAATCTTTTGTTGCCAAAGTTAGATGTTTGATTTTAATTTTAAGTTTGGTTATTTGTTGATCGTTCCTTATCGTGCAAATCTGCTCATATATCTTACCGGTGCCTGAACATATTTGTCTCGTGTTATAAAATTTCTCACATATTCAAATCCAAAATATTTTTGATTAGTAATTTGTCCATACGTGTTGGAATTAGCTTGCGTGGACACGAGTGGACCCGATATCTGTTGTCTACATCAACGAGAGAAAAAAATGAGGTCAACAGATTGACGTCGTCTGTGGGAAACACCAGTATAACTATGAACAATCCCGTGGAAAAAGTTTGCCGAAAAATTGGGAATCCCCCTTGAGAAATGATGTGTTCTTGAAAAAGAAAATGTGGAAGCCCTACAAGTTAGGAAAAATCTGAGAATTCAGTCAAGGAAAAAATGAGTTCAGACTGTGATGTCCCTCCTATGATAGGAGGGTAAGAGAAGACCCTGATGAAGAGATTCCCCGAGCAGCAGCCCAAGTGGGTCGGCGCCAACCCCTCTACATCATAGGCATCGTGGAATGAAAGTAGTTGTTCAACTCACCCGGGAGATGGCAACCATGGCAGCCAATATGAGAAATATCACCCACCAAAATATGGCTATGCAAGAACTCATGAAAATGCAAGGTCAGAGAGGTCCACCAATTCCCCCTTTCACACCACAATGATACCATCCGCGTGAGGACGAAGTTCAAAGCCAAAGAGCCCTATCCCTCGGTAAGGAAGTGAGAGTTGATATTTCCTCAAACTATACTTCTTGTCGACCTACCGAGGCCCACGTTGACATCGAAGATCATTTTTCCCCAAAATACGAACTAGAACATATGTTGCAAAGGTCTGTTAGTGCATTTAACAAATTCAGTCCCGCGAAAACTAGGCACAGGCCATCCCAGCCACCTTCCATGCCTAAAAATAAGCCACAACCACCACCTCCCACAGCAAGGCAACCAGAGGCGAGGCAAGGACATGTTCCCCCCGAGTTGCTATGCCTAAAATAGGAGCTACAAGATGGATGAAATTAGTAAGGGATCACGTAGGCCCATCTCATCCGCCGCCCAGATATCATGCTGATGAAGATGAGTACTCGGATGAACCCCAAAGAACTTATGTCCTCAATGACGACAACGAAAATTTACCTTTTTCACAAGAACTTAGAAATGCTCTTGTCCCAAGTCACTATGTGCCACCAAGATAGCAAAGTATTATGGAAGAGGCGACCCCGCTAAACACTTGAACAGTTACAAAACACACATCAGCCTGAGAAGTGCCACTCCCACAGTCAAATGCATGGCCTTCCATATGACTTTAGGCATGGCGGCAAAAATTTCGTACAATAGATTACCCTTCGAGGACTATTAGGAGCTTGCCAGAATTTAAAAGTACGTTTCTAAAATAATTCACTGCAAGTAAAGAAGGAGAGACTCATATCCAACACCTTTAGGACATGAGACAGTACCAGGAGAGACGTTGAAAAGTTTTTTAGCCGACTTTACTGATGAGATGACATATTGTGTACAAGTCACTGACCGTGAGACGTTTTTCGTACTACAGGACGGGCTAAACATGAACACCCTCTTCTGGAAGGATGTACAAACCCCCCACCAGCTACGATGCTCTGCTAGAAATGATGGGACGTGAGATTATCGATGATGAGTTGATTGATCACCGAAATAACGCCAGTAGTGGTCTTTTATCCCCTCAGAGATAGCGTCCACCAATGTAACAAAGATGGTCATGAAGCCATTCCCACCTCTGGGCAAGCACTTGTCATAGCCACATTAAATGCAGTCCCATGGTGGCTTACGAGGATGTAATTCCCAAAACCAACATGCGACAAATTAGGTTCGGACAATGGGCCCCAAAGAGAAGGAGGTCGAGGGTGGGGTTCGAAACCTAGAAATAGGCTGAACACCCGTCAATATTGTACCTATCATCATTCCTATAATCATGACACAGTAGACTATAGAGATATAGCCCAACACCATAGGCAGTTGAATCATCGGAACGGCCAAAGAAATGATCGCCCTCTTAGGAACATGCCCCAGCCTAGGCAAGACCAAAGTCTAGGTACGAGGAGACTAGACCCCCCCATCAGGAGCCGTCCCCGCGACGAAAGATGGAGTGCGATAGAGAAAGACAACGACGATGTAGGGACCCCCGGTTAATATGGAAGACGCTCATATCCACGAAATTGATACGATTTTTGTAGGACCCTACATTGTGGGCAATACAAGGAATTTCCAAAGGAATTATGCTAGAGAGGCCAAAGACCCCCAATGACAAGCTACATAGTAGATAATAGTTCCCAAAGAATGCAACTATCATCTATCGCTTTCACATAGGAGGATGCCGAGGGTGTACATTTCCCTCATTGTGACGCCTTTGTGGTAAGGGCTGTTGTGGCTTGTAATGGGCTGAAACAGAAGCTAGTGGATAATGGTAGCTCCATCAACATCCTCTTTGGAGCCACTTTTGGCAAGATGATAGTCGATCATGAATTAACTCCCATCATCACCCCCTTGTACGGCTTAATCGGCGATAGCATCATCCCAAGGGGGAAATTAACTCTTGCGGTGGAAATGGGAGAACCACCCCAGACAGATCTAAATTTATAAAATTTTTGGTAGTGGATAACAGGTCAGCTTACCATGGGGTGCTAGGTAGTCCCGCCCTAAAAGATTTATGGGACGTCGTTTTCATTCACCACCAGTGCATAAAATTCTCCACTGAACGTGGGATCACCACAGTTAGGGGTGACCAAAGAAGAGCACGGGAGTGCTACCTGAACTCAATAAGAAAGGCCGAAGTGGTGCTAATGGATGTTAATGTAGTAGATGCCCCGGAGGTCAAAATTCTGGACAAGAAAACGTCGAGCTGAAGGATGTCCTCGAGCATAAGGCCTTGATGAACTGGACCCTTATATCATCGAGTCCAAATCCCAAACAGCCCTAGTAGAGGAGATAGAAAGTTTCCCAGTAGACCTTCAAGACCACACCAAGGCATTGCAAGTGGGAAAGACCTACTACCGAATGCCAAAGAAAGACTCAAGGACTTTTTGTGCAAAAATGATGATGTCTTTGCATAAAGGCACGATGACATGGTAAGCATTGACCTCAAGGTCAGTTGTCACTACTTGAAAATTGAGCCTATAGTTGCTCTGTATAGACAAAAAGGGCCCTCAACCCGGAAAGATATGAGGCCCTAAATGAAGAAGTACAAAAGCTATAAATAATGGCTTCATCAGGGAGGCTATTACCCAAAATGGGTCTCAAACCCAGTTTTAGTAAAAAAACATAATGGTAAATGGGGGGTTTACAATCGATTTTTCCAAACTCAACCAAGCTCGTCCTAAGGATAGTTTTCCTCTTCCAATGATAGTTTAACTTGTCGACTCCACCGTTGGGCATGAACTTTTGAGCTTCATGGATGCCTACTCAGGCTATAATCAAATCCCCATGCACCCAGCAGATGAGGAAAACACATATTTCATCACNCTCAGGCTATAATCAAATCCCCATGCACCCAGCAGATGAGGAAAACACATATTTCATCACTGATAGGGGCCTTTATTATTACAAGATGATGCCCTTCTAGTTGAAAAATGTTGAGGCCACCTACTATATACTTGTTGACAAAATGTTTGCCAACCTCATTACCAAAACAATAGAGGCCTACGTGGATGACATGCTTGTGAAGAGCTTAAAGGCAAATGACCATGTAATACACCTGGATGAAACTTTCCAAATTTTACGGAGGTACGAGATGAGGTTGAACCTCTTTAAGTGCGCGTTCGGTGTTGCCTTCGATAAATTCCTAGGATACATAGTCAACCAGAGCGATATAGAGGCTAATCTAGAAAAAATCTGAGCCTTGGTCAATATTAGGTCCCAACAAAAATCAAAGGAGGTGAAAAACCTAACAGGACGTGTAGTGGTTCTAAGCCGTTTCATCTCCAAGGCCATCAACAAATGCCTCCTTTATTTAAAATCTTAAAAAGGGACAAAAAGTTCCAATGAACGGAGGAGTGTGAAGGGGCCTTCCAGGAGTTGAAAAAGCTTATAGGACAAACGCCTTCCTCTCAAAGCCCAAGTCTGGAGAGGCCTTGTAATTCTATTTGGCCGTCTCCAATGAAGCCATTAGTAAGTAAGACACTTTTGGCGCCTGAAACTCGCTATCCCGATATAGAGAAGTTAGCTCTAGCCTTGATCACCGTTTCCAAAAAATTGAGGTCATACTTCCAAGCCCATACAATACTTGTGTTAACCAACTTCCCACTCGAACAAGTGTTTCAGAAACTTGACGTCTCGGGAAGGTTACTGAAATGGGTAGTTGAGCTCAGCGAGTTTGATATCGCTTTTAAAATATCATTCAAGCAAGGCGCACTAAAGTCAAGAGCCAAATCTTTTTGCCAGAAGGGCTTCTTTTCGACAAGAATACGGCATAGGCTGTTGAAAGCTCTCTCTGTACTTTTATCCAAAGCCTAGCCCTCGTAGACTTCATGGTAGAATTTTCCAACGTCCTAAGGATGGAGGAAATAAGGAGCCCTCAGAACCTCCCTCGTACAACTTGTTCGTGGATGGTTCATCTGGAAAAAAGGCTTAGGCGCGGGTGTGGTCCTAGTTAGCCCCGAGGGACATAAGTTCAACTGCGCAGTGAGATTCGGGTTTAAGGATATAAACAAAGTAGCTGAATAAGGCAATACTAGCTGGCCTAAGGTTGGCTTATTAATAGTGACTCATAGCTAATAGTCAGTCACGTTAATGGCAACTTCACAGCGAGGGACAAGTGCATGGCCGCATACCAAAAATTGGTAATGGATCTACTCCAATCTTTCAAAAAATTCAAGTTAACCCAAATCCCACATATAGAAAATGCCCACGCCGATGACTTGTCTAACCTGGCTAGTAGTAAGGACTCAGAACTACTAATGTTTGTATCGATTGAACATCTCTCATAGCCTCCCATTGCTAAGGAAAAATAGGCAATATGGGTAGAAAGAATTCCTACATGGATACAACCCATAGTAGCTTTCCTCAAAGACCGGGTCTTTCTCGATAACAAAGAAGAAGCCTACAAACTTAGGAGAAGGGCAGATGTGCTCTACAAAAGAGGTTTTTTCTTACTTCTCCTTCGATGTGTAGGATGGGAGGAAGCCACCTACGTCCTTCGCGAAATCCATGAGGGAGTTTGCGACAACCACATTGGAGGACTCACGTGGCACAAAAAGTACTACGGTAGGGGTACTATTGGCCCACGTTGAAAAAAGATGCGATCCAATTTGTACGAAAGTGCGATAAGTGCCAACGTTTATTTCCTATCTAGAGAAAACCTTCCCAAGAGCTAACAACAACATCTAGTCTATGACCATTTGTCAAATGGAGAATCGACCTTATAGGCCATTTACCCAAGGGTAGAGGTAGTACAAGTTTTGCTATCATTACCATTGATTACTTCACAAAATGGGTTGAAGCCTAACATCTGGCCAAAATTACAGAAGCCAACACTTCTAAGTTCTCGTGGAAGAATATTATATGCCGGTTCAAAATTTCCCATTCAATTGTTTCAGACAATGGGCGGCAGTTTTATAACAAAAAGGTCAGGGACCTGTGTGAGGCACTGGAAATCAAGAAGTATTTTTCAACACCTCATCACCCCAAGCAAATGGGCAAGTAGAGGTCGTAAACTAGATCATCAAGTATACCTTGAAAAGAATACTTGACGCCTCCAAATGAGCATGGGTCAATGAACTGCCACAAGTATTGTAAGCAATCCAGACTACATACTGAACCCCAATTGGAGAAACCCTCTTATCAATGGCCTACGGTGCTGAAGCAATCAACCCAGTGGAAGTCGGATTACCCTCTCCCTATCGATTGCAATTCAATGGAATATTCAACGATGAGTTGAGAAATGGAAACTCGATTTTCTCAATGAAAAGAGTTAAGAATCTCAAGTGAAACTAGCTACATATCAAAGGAAGATGACCCGTTACTACAATGTGAGATTAAGAAAAGGTCCTTCGGAATAAATGACCACGTACTTCGGAGGATTTTCCTATCCTCAAAAGAACCAGGGGTAGGTACACTGGGTCCAACATAGGAAGGTTCGTACCTCATCAAAGAAGAACTACAACCTAGCACCTACTGGATAGAAGACCTCGATGGAAAAATGCAACATCACCCGTGGAACATAGAGCATCTTAGGACATAATACTAGTGAACACACTTTATAGATGGAAGATATTTCCCAGCCCATGTAAATATCTAGAAGTGATTCAATAAAAGTACGTTTTGTTTAAAAGAGTTAAAGCACTTGCCTCCCATGACGAAGCTGAATATCATGGGAGAAGCCCCTACAATGATGAACCATCCACCACGTATGGAAGCGTAGGCGCCTTGGAGAAGAGGATCAGATCCCTAAAGGGATTACTCCATTGGTTCTTCGAGATGTACAACACATGCCTCACATCACGAAGTTGAACGTCATGAGAGAAGCCTCTACATGGATGAACCATCATAGTGTATGGAAGCATGGGCGTCTCGGAGAAAAGGATCGGGTCCCTAAAGGGATTACCACATTAGCTCTCCAAGGCATACTACACAAGTCTCCATGACGAAGCTGAACTTCATACGATAAATTCCAACATGGATGAACCATCCACCATGTATGGAAGTGCGGGCGCCTCAGAGAAGAGGATCAGATCCCTAAAAGGATTACCTCATTGATTCTCCGAGGCATACGACACATGCCTCCCATGATGAAACAGAACGTCAAGGGAGAAGCTCCTACACAGATGAACCATCTACCATGTATGGAAGCATGGGCATCTCGAAGAAAATGATCAGATTCCTAAAGGGATTACCTCATTGGTTTTCAGATGAGTACAACAAATGCCTTCCTTGACGAAGCTAAACGTCATGGGATAAATCCCAACATGGATGAACAATCCACCATATATGGAAGCGTCGGTGCCCCGGAGAAAAGGATCAGATCCCTAAAGAAATTACTTCATTATTTCTCCAAGACATGCAACACATGCCTCAAATGACGAAGCTGAACGTCAAGCGAGAAACCTTTAAATTGATAAACTATCTACGATGTATTGAAGCGTGGGTGCTTCGTAGAAGGATCGGATCCCTGAAGGGATTTCCTTACTGGTTTTCAGAGGCATACAACAAATGCCTTCCATGACAAAATAGGACGTTAAGGGAGAATCCACTACATTGATGAACCATCCACCATATATGGAAGCATAGGTGCCTCAGAAAAAAGGATCAGATCACTAAAGAGATTACCTCATTGGTTCTTCAAGGCATACAACACATGCCTCACACGATGAAACTAAACGTCAATGGAAAATCCCCTACATGGATGAATCATCCATTATGTATGGAAGCGTGAGTGCCTTGAAGAAGAGGATCAGATCCCTAAAGAGATTACCTCATTAGTTTTCCAAGGCGTACAATACATGCCTCCCATGATGAAGCTGAATGTCCTGGAAGAAACCCCTACATGGATGAACAATCCACTATATGTGAAAGCAGGACACCTCGGAGAAGCGAAATAGATCCCCAAAGTGATTACCTTATTGGTTCTGCGAGGTGTACAGCGCATGTCTCCCATGACAAAGTTGAATATTATAGAAGAAGACCCTACATGGATGAACCATCCACCATCTTCGGAAGCTTGGGCACCTCAGAGAAGAGGATCAGATCCCTAAGAAGATTACTCATTGGTTCTTTGAGGCATACAACACATGCCTCACATGATGAAGTTGAACGTCATAGGAGAAGCCCCTACATGGATGAACCATCCACCTTGTATGGAAGCGTGGACGCCTCGTGGAAGAGGATCGGATCTCTAAAGGGATTATCTTGTTTGTTCTCAAAGGGGTACAACACATGTCTCCCATGAAAAAAATAGAAGTCAACGGAGAATCCACTACATGAATGAATCATCCACCATGTGTAGAAGTGTGGGCGCCTCAGAGAAGAGGATCTGATCATTAAAGGGATTACCTCATTGGTTCTCCAATGTATACAACACATGCCTCCCACGATGAAGCTGAACGTCAAGAGAGAAGCCCCTACATGAATGAACCATCCATTATATATGGAAGTGTGGGCGCCTTGGAGATGTAGATCAGATCCGTAAAGGGATAACCTCATTGGTTCTCTGAGGCGTACAACATATGCCTTCCTGACGAAACTGAACATCATGAGAGAAACCCCTACATGGATGAACCATCCACCATGTATGGATGCGTAGGACCCTCAGAGATGAGGATCAGATCCCTATAGGGATTCTTACTGGTTCTTCGAGGCGTATAACACATTCCTCTCATGATGAAGCTGAAAATCATGGAAGAAGCCCCTACAAGATTGAACTAACCACCATGTATGGAAGTATGGGCGTCTCGAAGAAGAGGATCGGATCCCTAAAAAGATTAACTCATTGGTTATTCGATGAGTGAAACACATGTCTCCCATGTGAAGTTGAACATCATGGAAAAAGTCCCTACATGGATTAACCATCCACCATCTACGGAAGCGAGGACGCCTCAGAGGAGAGGATCAAATCTATAAAAGGATTATCTCATTGGTTCTCCAATGCGTACAACATATGCTTTCCATGACGAAGCTGAACGTCATGGGAGAGACCCCTTTATAGATAAACCATCCACCATATATGGAAGGGTGGACGCTACGGAGAAAAGGATCAGATCCCTAAGGGGATTACCTCATTGGTAATCTGAAGTGTACAACACATGCCTTCCATGACGAAGTTGAACATCATGGGAGAAGCCCCTACATGGATGAACCATTCACCATGTGAGAAAGCGTGGGCACCTCAGAGGATATGATCAAATCCCTAAAGATACCACATCATTAGCTCTCCGAGTCATACAACACATGCCTCCCATGAAGAAGTTGAAAGTCATGGGAAAAACCCCTATATAGATGAACCGTCTATCATGTACCGAAGCGTGGGCGCCTCAGAGAAGAGGATAAAATCCTAAACGGATTACCTCATTAGTTCTCCAAGGCTTAAAACTCGTGCCTCCCACGACAAAACTGAACGATATGGAAGAAGTCCCCGCTTAGATGAATCACCCACCATGTATGGAAGCGTGGGCAACTCAGAGAAGAGAATCAGATCCCTAAAGGGATTACCTCATTGGTTCACAAAGATGTACAACACGCCTCCTATGACGAAGCCAAACATCATGGGAAAAGTAACTACATGAATGAGTCATTCACCTTATATAGAAGTGTGGGTGTCTGAGAGAAAGATGATCAAATCCCTAAAGGGATAACTTCAATGATTCTATGGGGCGTACAACACATGCCTCCCACGATGAAACTGAATATCATGGGAGAAGCCCCTACATGAATGAAATATCCACCATGCATGGATGTGTGGGCACTTCGAAGAAGATGATCAAATCCCTAAAGGGATTACCTAATTGGTTTCCCGATGCGTACAATAAATGCCTTCTATGATGAAGCTGAACGTCATAGGAGAAACTCATACATGGATGAACCATCCATCATGTATGGAAGCGTGTACGCTTCGAAAAAGAAAATCAAATCCCTAAAGAGAGTACCTCATTGGTTCTCCGAGGCGTACACATCCCTATAGTTAAATGTCATGGTAGAAGTCCCTACATGGATAACCGTCCACCATGTGTGGAAGTGTGAATGCCTCGAAGAAGATGATCATATCCCTAAAGGGATTACCTCATTGGTTCTCCGATGCGTACAATACATTCTTCCCATGATGAAGCCGAACGTCACGGGAGAACCCCCTACATGAATGAATCATCCACCATATATGGAAGTATGGGCGCAATGGAGAAGATGATGACATCCCTAAGGGGATGACCTTATTGGTTCTCCGAGGTGTACAACACATGCCTCCCATGATGAAGTTGAACATCATGGGGGACGCACCTGCATGGATGAACCATCCGCCATGTGAGAAAGCGTGGACACTTTGAAGAAGAGGATCAAATCCAAAAAAGGTATTACCTTATTGATTTTCGAAGGCATACAACACATGCCTCCTATGATAAAGTTGAACGTTATGAGAAAAGCCTCTGCATGGATGAATCGTTCACCATGTGCAGAAGCCTGGACACCTCAAAGAAGAGGATCAAATCCCTAAAGAGATTATCTTATTGGTTCTTCGAGGCCTACAACACATGCCTCCCATGACGAAATTGAACGATATGAGAGAAGCCCCCATGTAGATGAACTATCCACCATGTATGGAAGTTTGGACGACTCAGAGAAGAAAAGCAGATCCCTAAAGGGATTACCTCAATAGTTCTCCGAGTGGTAAAACACGCCTCCTATGACGAAGCTGAACATCACGGGAGAAGTCACTACATGGATGAATTATCCACCATGTATAGAAGTGTTGGCGTCACAGAGAAAATAATCAGATCCCTAACAGGATTTTCTTATTGGTTCTCTGAAGCGTACAACACTCCTCCCATGACGAAGCTGAACATCACAGAAAAATTCCAACATGGATGAATCATCCACCATGTATGGAACTGTAGGCGCCTCGAAGAAAAGGATCAGATCCACAAATGGATAACTTCATCGATTCTACAGGGCATACAACACATGCCTCTTCTGATGAAATGGAATATCATGGGAGAATCCCCTACATGGATTAACCATCTACCATGTATGGAAGCTTGGGCGCCACAAAGAAAAGGATCAGAACCCTAAAGAGATTACCTCATTAGTTATCCAATGCGTACAACACAAGTCTTCCATGATGAAGCTAAACGTCATAGGAGAAATCCCTACATGGATGAACAATCCACCATGTATGGAAGCGTGTGCGCTTCGAAGATGAAGATCTGATCCTTAAAAGGATTACCTCATTGGTTCTCCGAGGTCTACGACACATGCCTCCCATGACGAAACTGAACTTCATGGGAGAAGCCCCGACATGGATGAACTATTCACCATGTATGGAAGCATAGGCGACTCAGAGAAGGGAATCTGATTCCTAAATGGACTACTTCATTGGTTCTCCGAGGCGTAGAACACGCCTCCCATGACAAAGCTGAATGTCATGGGAGAAGCCCCTACATGGATGAATTTTCCACCATGTATGGAAGTATGGACGCATCGGAGGATATGATTAGATCCTTAAGGAGATTACATCATTGGTTCTACGAGGCGTATAACACATGCCTCCCATGACGAAACTGAACATCATAGGGGAAGCCCTTACATGGACGAACCATCCAACATGTATGAAAGCGTGGGAGCCTCAGAGAAAAGGATCAAATCCCTATAGGGATTACCTTATTAGTTCTCCGAAGCGTACAATGAATTTCTGCCCCATGGCGATACAGAACCATTGGAGAAACCCCTACATGGATGAACGGTCTACCATGTATGGAAGCGTGGGCCCCTCGAAGAAGAGGATTAGATTCCTAAAGGGATTACTTCATTAATTCTCCGATGCGTACAACACATGCCTCCAATGACGAAATTGAAATTCATGGGAGAAGCCCCAACATGGATGAATCATCCTCCATGTATGGAAGTGTGGGTAACTCAAAGAAATGGATCACATCCCTAAAGGAATTACTTCATTGGTTCTACGATACGTGCAACATATGCCTCCCATAACGAAGTTGAACGTCATAGGAGAAGCCCTGACATGGATGAACCGCTCTCCATGTAAGGAAAGTGGGCGCCTTGAAGAAGAGGATCAGATCCCTAAGGGGATTACCTCATTGTCTTTTCGAGGCATAAAACACATGCCTCATTTGACAAAGCTGAACATCATGGGAGAAATCCCCACATGGATAAACCATCCACCATGTATGGAAGTGATAATAGCACATTTGTTACGTTTTTCACCCATTAGTATTTGCATTTCTATGATTATTTGACGTCTAAATGCACTAAGTACTTCTATATCCTGGTTTAGGTTGCAAATGGGTGAAAACGGTGGAAAATTGAAGAGAATAGCGAAAAATGACCAAAATGGAAGAAAGTGAAAGTTCAGGGACTAAAGTGTAAATACTCAAAAATTGTGTCGGGGCTCACGATGAAGGTTCGAGAATGCTAAGGAGATGAATGTAGCGAAAATAAGAAGAAATAAGTGAAAAATGACCAAAATGGAAGAAAATAAATGTTCAAGGACTAAAGAGCAAAAAAAGAAAAATTGTGTCGGGACTCACGATGAAGGTTGGAGAATGCTAAGGGTCGATTGGAAGCAATTAGAAGCCAAAAATGAATGAAATATTATCAAAATCAATTTCCAATTCGCACAAGATATATTCCAGATTTTTATCCGAAGATTGAGACCCATTTTTGGCATAGTAAAAGTCCGAATTGGAAAAGAGATACTTCTAAAAAAGTTGTATTTTCGAATCTTATAAATCAGATATTGGAAAAGAAAGTTATAACCAAATTACTGAATTCTGTGCAGAGACAAAAAAATTTCATCCTTTTGGAAACTAATTTGGACGTGATTTTCATCCAATTTTCAACTCCTACAAATACTTAACATCAGAATACATATGGAGAAGGCACCCATACACCATTCTTCTCCTCTTTGGCTCAAGAAACTCATGGAGTACGAAAACCCCTGGTGAAGCTACGAAGGAACTCGATTGGAATTGGTGATTTCATGTCTTTTATTCATTTAATTTGATCTTT
>CAIGRT010215742.1:0-23042 GCA_903798405.1 Fraxinus platypoda
TTGTGTACATTTAGACTAATCCAACTGTAAAAATATAAATTTCATTCTCCCGATCTCAGTACAGATCGTCTGTCGATTGGGGAGGAGAAGCCAACGTAAACCCCCACCTGATTCATTTCCTTCAGAAATCGAAAAAGATCCGTTAAACCTGCTTTTTTTTTTTTTGCCCTAATCTCCAATTCTCTGTGGTTGCATAATTCTTTTACAATTTTCGAAGCCCTTGTTACTCTATCAATTGTTCTCGATTTGTAATTAAACATTCATTTCTTCCTTCAAACCAATTCTGCTTTTTGGGTAGACCCTTTAGTTATTAGTTGTTCGCAGTAGATTTGTTTATTTGCGGAGGGATTAAATTGCTATTTTATTTGATGATGATATGAGAATCTGGAAGGAAGAATGGCGGTGGCAGGAGGAGGAGTAAATATGGAACAATTTGAGGCGTTTTTTCGGAGGGCTGATTTGGATCAGGATGGCAAGATCAGTGGTGCAGAAGCTGTTGCTTTCTTACAGGGATCCAATCTGCCCAAACAAGTCCTCGCTCAGGTTCCTCTCTTTTCTTTTCTGTTATTCTTTTTTTATAAATCTGTATTTTTTCTTGAATTTTCCGTATGATTAATGATCAGCTACTATGCAGAGCGTGCTATTTCGAATTGCCTTGAGCCAAATCTGTGTTTTAAGTATATAGTAGACTGAATCCAATCTTGAGTTGGCTTATTTATGATTAAGCAAGTACCGCTTGTAGGAGTATTGGGTTCTTTTTAGTTAGATGCTCAGCACTCGACAATTTGGTTGACTGTTTAGCAAATATCTGATTCGGTAGATTTGTATAAAGTGGACTTCTGGTCTTCTGTGATGTCGTTCACATTTAGTGTTAAAACTTGGTAGTAAGTTGTTGAACTGATGTGGCACTGTGATAATCTATGCCACCTATTCCTTGAAAAAAATTCTCTATTATGCCTTGATGATTCTATACAAGATGACATAACTAAAGTTTTCTTATGGATATATTTTCCCAAGAAATGGAAGTACTAAAATGTCATCCTTACCTTCTTCTGTATTTCAACTTTTACAGTGGTATTTGGCTCTGTTAGACTGTACCGATAAGCCATTATTAGCGGTTCTCCATCAATTGTATTACAATATCTTAAGGTTGAAGTAAACAGCCAAATAAAACATTTAAGTAATACAATCTTCTTTACTTCATGAAAGTGGTAATTCTTTTCCCTGATAATGGATGAGAAATGAGAATATATTATTACTCCTCTTCTTTTTTACTTTACTCTTCTTTCTCAAGTTTCTATGAAGGGCGGCTTTTTTTTATCTGCAGATCTAGATTATCATTTGCATGTTTATCATGATCTGTTATTTGGTTGCAGATATGGATGCATGCTGACCAGAGCCACACTGGCTATCTCAGCCGTCCTGAGTTTTATAATTTCCTTAAACTTGTAACGGTGGCTCAGAGCAAGCGAGAATTAACACCAGATATTGTGAAGGCAGCATTATACAGTCCTGCTTCAGGCAAAATCCCTGCCCCAAAGATAAATCTAGCAGCCACACCTGCACCACAGTCGAACTCAGTCGGTGCTGCACCTCCATTACAGATGGGTGCGGCTGCACCAGCACTTTCTAATAATCTTGGCTTCAGAGGATTGACACCTTCAAGTACCAGTATAAACCAGCAGTTTGGAGAGGCACCTTCAATTTCAGGCATGAACCAGCAATTCAGACCGGTACCTTCAAGTTCGGGCATGAACCAGCAATTCAGACAGGTACCACCAAGTACAAATGTGAACCAGCAATTTGGACAGCCACTTTCGAGCACGAGTACAATCCAGCAGTATTTCTCTTCTCAGGGTAACCAACCAAACAGACCTCTACCCATGTCTGCTGCTACTGCGTCACGACCATCTCCAGGTCCTGGTGGTCTGAATTTCCCCAGGGGAGGTGATATGGTCGGTCCTGGTCTTCCAAACTCGAACAACGATTGGTTTGGTGGAAGAACTAGTGTTGCTCCTACTGGACCAACACCAGTCTCAAACAGAGGAGCCAGTCCATCAATTCCTCCAGTTGCTCCAAAATCGCTAGATTCGGTTTCAACAGTGTCCTCAATGTTTGGAGGGGATGTGTTCTCTACCACCCAATCTCCATCTCTTCAGGGTTCATCTGCACCAACACGACCTGCCAGTGGCGTTCCTACCTCCTCAGCCATTACTGGGGCGCAGCCTTCAGCTAAGCCTGATCCATTTGAATCTTTCCAGAGCACTCTCATGAAACCATCTATGGGCCAGCCTCAGCAGACATCATCTCTGCCAAAATCTAATCAGCAGGTTTCAACTCAAGTTACTTCTTTTGGCTCATCATCTGGAGCGCCAGCTGGTGGGGGGAATTCCGTTTCAGAGCAGTCTCAGATTTCATGGCCGAAAATGACACGCACGAGCGTTCAGAAATATGCCAAAGTTTTTGTAGAAGTAGACACTGACAGAGATGGGAAGATCACTGGTGAGCAGGCACACAGTCTATTCTTGAGTTGGAGACTACCAATAGGTACTGATAAATGTTTTTATTTTTTATTTCATGCTTTTTCCTATGATGATTAAGTTTGTTTATTTCAAGCTTGGCACACATCTTGTTCTACATTTTTTATGTTTATTTTATTCGGGGAATATATTTCTGTAGAATCTGCATAGATGGGGATACTGCATTAACTATGTATTCTGATACTCAGATTCGGATCAATTTTATAATTGAAATTATTCTGCTCAAGCACATTTTGGGAGTTGGATCAGAGCTGATTATGCCACTTCTAAAATTTCGGCTTTCTTGTCTTAGTAATTTGGAAGCTATTGGACTAACTTATACAATAGCTCGTTTTTTTTTTTCCCATGTCAATGGACCCCTTGTTCTACTTTCTGAACAGAGACTTGAAATGCATAAAGTGTCTTGATCCTATTGTTCTAATGTTCTTCTAGATAGGAATGGCGTGCTGATTAATTAGTTATACACTGTCACACCCCCTTTACATAGATGTCTATACACACATATGTATAGGATAAAAATTGACCACTCGAGGTAACCAACATATTTAATTTGAGATTACAAAAATATTTACATACTATTGCAAAAGTTATATACAATCTAGGATTCCCCAAAAGTATAATACAAAATACTTTAGGGCCAAAATAGCAGACACAAAATCACCCTACAATTCGTCATCCATGTGCATTGATGCAAATGCAAATGACAATGTAAATAGCATGAAATGTGAAATGCATGAATCATATCGGCCAAGTGTGTAATGTAAAGTTCGGGGTATTACATATATGTCGATTTAGTGCTTGAAAATTATACCTGTTTCACTTATATTATTTATTAAGTGAATATACTTGGGGGATAAATTATATTTGTCTAATTGGATTTCCACAGTGATATTATAGAGGCCAGAGAGCAATACGCTGTCTGCAAAGTTGCCTCCTTTGATGCTTCCTTGATCCTGTGTTTAAATATTCTTAGTTCTACCTTGCTAAGGCAGAATTTTAAATCAGTTTTATGTTGCACCTTGTGATGATCTCTGCCTTCTCTAATACACATGCTTCAGCAAAGTCTTGGAACACTCGCTGACCCTATATGTTTGGGATGTCTCTTTTACAGAGGTCTTAAAGCAGGTTTGGGACTTATCAGATCAAGACAGTGATGGCATGCTTTCTTTGACGGAGTTCTGCATTGCACTATATTTAATGGAGCGTTACAGGGAAGGACGGCCACTTCCATCGGTGCTTCCTAGTAGTGTCATGCTTGATGAAACTCTGTTGTCTTTGGCAGGTCCACCCACTGCTTCTTATGGAAGCATGGGCTGGGGGGCCACTACCGGTACTGATACAGATTGAATTTTATATATTTAGCCCCTTTTTGATCCTCATTTTTTTCAAAATGCATTTTTCTATCTCTTCTTTTCAACCACACATTCTTCAATAGAATAATATTACACGCAAACCCAAAATTTTTCCTTATTTTTTAACCATGCATTCTCCATCTATCTACTATTCCAAAATGCATTCTACACCAAAAACGGGGCTCAAGCAAGCCCTTAATTTCTCATTTCACATTTATTTTTAAAATGAGTATTTTCTCTTGGTATTTAGGCATAAGACCACAGCAACTCCCGCATGGTTCCCAGCCTATTGCATCTGCTGGTTTAAGGCCTCCAACACAGACAGTTTATTCTCAGCCTGAAGGATTGATGCAATTCAATGAACAGAATGCTAGAGGTCCTCTAATGGATAATTCCTATACGAGTGAACTCAGTAATGGCGAGGAGAATTATTTGGACAATAAAGTTCAAGAGGCAGAATCCAATGAAAAGGTAGTCCCCCTGCAACATCGGACATGGCCTCTCGTGGTCTTTTTTAATGTTCATGACGTGAATGGTTTCAAAATATCTAGTCTTATCCTCTTGTTGAGTTTCATGAGTAATGCAAGTATAGAGAGATTATGTTTTGAAATGTTTGCAGATTTATGAATCCAGTTGTGTTGTTACTTTTCAGCTTTGAAAATTCATTTCCAGTTGTGTTATATATCTTATGCAATTTTCTATTTCCAGCTGTCACAAAAATTGAGTTAATTTGAACAAGTTAATATTTACCAGTGCCAGATATTGGAATATGAAGCACATTTTTCAGTTTATAATTTTACAGTCGTTACTTTCATGAGAAATTAATATCAGCCATTTATTGTTTCCAAACCCCTGGGTCACTTGACCACAGGGAAGTTAGTATGGTTCCACCCCTGGTCATAGGTAGACTTTTGCGAGGATTAGATAGTTACCTTTTCTCCTCAGCTCTGAGGATTTTTTTCCTCTTCTTTCGGGAATTTTGCTACTTGCATTCTTTCACAAGATGTGGCCCCAAGCGTGCTTTGTGGTGTTTTGTTGTTATTGAAGTTGTTCCTTTTATCAATGGAAGGTTGAAAATAAGGAGAAAGTGCTTCTGGATTCCAGAGAGAAGATTGAATTCTATCGGACAAAAATGCAAGACCTTGTGAGTTATTATACTATGAAAACTTCTTATCTTCTGATATTGTTATAATCATGCATGCTAATTTCATTAGCTGCACTATAACCTTGTTTTCTAAAATTTTCCTTCAGGTTTTGTACAAAAGTAGATGTGATAATCGTCTTAATGAAATTACAGAAAGGGCTTTAGCAGATAAGCGTGAGGTATGTTTTCAGATGAAAATTTTGTTCCCTTCCAGTTGTTACTCTGTATATACCTTGCCCATTCCTTTTCCCTTATTTCAGGCTGAGTTACTTGCCAAGAAATATGAAGAGAAATACAAACAAGTTGCTGAAATTGCTTCTAAACTAACTATTGAAGAGGCTTCATTTCGTGAAATTCAGGTCATTCATACTTATTTAACTTATCCAATCACTGCCTTCTTCTCCCAATAGTAGAATTTTGGTGTCCTTCATTGGTTATTTTTAAATGTGTTCCCAGATTGTGTTATGGTTGTCCTGGTGATTTAATGTCATTTGTGTTATACTTCTCTTTCACGTCAACTTGTGCTATCCCAAATTTTTGTTGATGTTTTCAATAAATGATACGATCTTTATTGCTTCTTTGCTTGGAATGCTCCTGTTTTTCAGGACTGTTACGCTATTATGGTTTCTTGCTGATGATTAGTTGCATTTTATTCATCCTAGCTTCTTCAGTGGTCTGTCTTTAGATATTTATATTATCTACATTTTTTGGGGGCCAAGTTTAACTTGGCATATTGTTCTAGACACTAGAATGATGGTTCTGGAAATTTTATTAACTGATTCTGAATTCTATGTAATGCATTTCTAGGAGAGAAAAATGGAGTTGCAGCAAGCAATCATTAAAATGGAACAAGGTGGTAGCGCAGACGGTATTCTTCAGGTAAATATTAAAACTTTGCTGGGACGAGTGCTGGTGTTTCCAATTGTTAATGGAAAACCTTAGGCTTCAGACAAAATTATGCAGCACTAAATGCATTCCTGGTCTGTCTAGGTTCGAGCTGATCGTATTCAATCGGATCTTGAGGAGCTGTTGAAGGCTATGGCCGTCGCAACGTTCTTTGTACTGAATGTGATAAAATCTATAGCATTGATTGAGCTTCCGCCAGGTATCTTCTGTAACTTTTTATGTAATTTTACGCACAATTATTTATATAGTTGGGAGCTTTTCTATACTGCAATTTTTAGCATCCCTCACATATTTTTGTCTGAATTTGATAATTTACTGTGTAGTTCAACTGTTTCTCCTAAGCTTTATAAAGTTTTTGTGATAATGTTTGTTGTAACACAGATAAATGGTCAAACTAAATTTCTGTAATCAAAAAATGGTTTTATTTGTGCCCACTGCCCACCCACCCTAAAGCCCAGCCTAGGGGACACTTGGAAAAACAAAAAAGAAATCACTTTTGCAAGTTTGATCTCAAAAGGCACGTTTTAGAAGGGTTGCCGAATTTTTTATCGTTTCTATCTTGTTTAACATGATAATGCACTCCTTGTGTATTATCTTTTATTTTTTATTTATAAAATTTACGTGATTACCTATAAAAAAAAAAAAAAAAAGGGCACGTAAGAGATTACTTTTAGCAAGAAGAGAACAGAAAACATACAGAGAAAAGTTTCTCCTTGAAACATGAGGAAGGCTGGTGCACTTTATGAACTATTTTCATTTTTCCTTTTTTTTTTGGTTTCCTTTTTCTTTTCTTTTTTTTTTTTATAAAAAAAGACGCAAGACAGAGCATGTCTGGCAAAGCTCAAATTATAATTTAAGCTCGTCAAACATTCTTTATATCCCCACATTCCATAAAATCTACAACTTACTACCCACTTATTATCCTTCATTCCGTAGGACCACAGCTTATAAGCACTTAAAAAACACTACCAGACAAGCACATAAAGTGGAAGTTGGCATGAGCTTATCTGTTTTATCTGCATTCAGCTTCTCTTTGGAAATTTGAGACAGGTGGTTGTTCATGAATAAAAAACCGAGTGAACTACCCTTACAAACCTTTACAAAGACCTTAGACTGATACTAAAAATAATTCTAGTGGTAAATATTGGGCGTACCTTTAGAATTTAGTAGCATGCTAACTGGCACATTTAGAGAAAAAGAATGTCTTGGAAGGTATAGATTAAATCTTATCTTTATTCATAAATTCGGAAGGGAATCTGTGATTTCTTTGTCCAGCAAGCAATTCAGCATTTCAGTAATTTTTCACCTTTCTAGAAATAATTATGTATGTAAATATGTTGTGCCTGGGTGTCCCTTCATACTAACTTCTTTTGGTGTAACAATGGTCATTTTTAAGGTTGGCAACCTGGGATCCCAGAGTTTGTGTCAATCTGGGATGAAGACTGGGACAAGTTTGAAGATGAAGGTTTGGCATCTCTTGCTTTTCAACCTTCCCTAATCAATTGGTTCACTGTTGAATACAGTCAGCCTTTTCAACAGTCAGCTTTGTTACCCTAATTGTTAGCATATAGACACTAACCTATACATTGTTGCTACCAGGATTTTCATTTGATGTCGCTGTTCCTGCAAATGCCAAGTCAACATCTGTTCATGAAGAGAATTCTTCTCCAACTCATAACTTTTCCCCTGATTCGGGGTCAATTCCTGATGCTACATCTGAAAAACCCTTCAGCAAAGGTGTCAGTGCTTTTGAGACAGAATCGTCGTATGCACACAGTGAAGATGAATCAAAGAGTCCACAAGGAAGTCCAACAAGGCAAACAACATTTGAAAGTCCATCTCCCAAATATTCAGAAAACCATTTCAGGAAGAGCTCTGATGGAGATGCTGAAACTCATAGGTTTGGATTGCTTTGTATTTGTCTGACATCATACTACAACTTTTGTAATGGCATGTTCTCCATCATCCAACTGTAATATGGGTCTGATCTTTTCTCTCTCCTTCCCTCATTTTGTATTTTCCCGGCGCTGCAGAAGCTTTGATGAACCTGCGTGGGGTACTTTTGACAATAATGATGACATTGATTCAGTTTGGGGCTTTAATGCTAAGGTGAGTAGACTTGTGAAGTCCTTGTCTGCCTTATAACATCAGGGTTAATTGTCAACCAGGGTCACTGAAATTTGTTAAAAAATTCAAAATGTTCATTGAAGTAATATTCTTTTAAGTAATAGTGACTCACGTTTCTAACGATTACACTAATTGTCACTTATCTGGAAATGTTAACCTAAAATTCTCTCTGTCACTGTTAAACGACAATTTGTACACAAACAACATTAACTAGTATGTCACGTCAGCCAAATTGTTGTTTGAAAAAAAGCGTGCATGTGAAGCCAAAAACGATTTAGTGTAACTTTAAAGTGGGGAGGAAACATCACAATTTTTTTTAGTGAAAAGTGATTTTTTTGAAAATGTTTGCTTGAAAAGTGGGAAAAAGTTGTGGGTCGTATAGAATGTGTGGTTGAAAATGATTTTGGAGAAAAATGATTTTTGAAAAATTTGTGCCGAACAAGCTTTTAATGTAACTTCAAATCGAATTCCACGCGCACGCTTTTATTTTTAACTATGATTTTGTCTACAACGTTGGAGAACACATGGTACTAAATGTTTCAAGTTTAATAATATTTCATGGACGAAATTTCATTAAGTTCTAATAATGTTGTGTTCGTTTTCAGTAATTATTAGTGTATTTATTTTCTATTATGAAACAGTAATTAAGTCCCTGGACTAGCCAGTACCATTTCTATTATAGCATACGTCCTATGTCTATGTTCATTCCTGCTTAGTTGTCTGCACTTCAGGATTGAAGCCTTCATATAGATTCCTGTCTCTGATTTTTGGCTTTCAAGTTGATGTTACCCCACCATTGTAAACTCTGGCAGGACTCGGATCATGGGAAGCATGAAGAGAAGTATTTCTTTGGGTCGAGTGATTTTGGTGCAAGTCCAGCAAGAACTGATTCCCCCCAGAAGAATAGCCCGTTTACTTTTGAGAACTCTGTTCCTGGGTCCCCACTTTCTAGGGCCGGGAATTCTCCTCCGAGATACAATGCTGAATCTAGAGATCCCTTTTTTGACAGTTTTTCAAGGTACGACTCCTTCAGTATGCAGGATAACGTTTCATCTCCCCGTCAGGAGACTCTCACTAGGTTTGACTCCTTGAATAGCACAAGGGATTTTGGACATAGTGGTGGCTTTTCATTTGACGACTCTGACCCATTTGGTTCTAGCGGTCCCTTTAAAGTCTTGTCGGAAAGTCAAGCTCCAAAAAAAGGTTCTGAAAGTTGGTAACCGGTGGATTTATACTCATATTTGATAGTAGAGATTTTATTAGTGTTTGTTCATTCACTGTATAGCCCGGATAGACGGCCAGAGAAAAAGTAATGGTGTTTCGCGCTCTGCTGAGAGCACATCTATGCCATGGTATCATTACGTACCACCAAGACGAAGCCTTCACATGCGGTTTTCTCGTCTTTTGGGTTCTGAGATTCAAGCCTCTTATATTCGGGTGGAAAGAATGTTCTGTTTGTTCATTTTCACTTTTCTGTTGTTCTATGGATTGGATTGGATTATTCTCAGACGTGTTGCAGTTGACTGCAAACTTTCAATACATATTTCTTTGTAATATCTTCTTGATTGTATTGTATAATGCAATGGTCAGTTTTGATTTCTTAAAGGGATTCTTTAAAACCTTTTAATTTAAATGAAGAAAATAATCATTCTGAAAGTCGCTTGGATCGAAATTACTTTTTCTATGGAAATTTACATTTACAGATTTTTTAGTTCAAGATAGTATCATAGAATATAAAATATTTTTTTCTTACTATTATTATTCAGCATAAAATTTCACAAGTTGAACCTTAAATGACTATAATATAAATTGAGAGGATAATAGAAAATGTTTATTTGATCAAACATTACATTAATTGGAGATAGAAAGGTCGTATCGTGTTCTTGAGAAAAAGCTATTTTCTTCTCAAAGTACAGCTTTTGATCATTAAAAAAGTTTTACGAAACACGATGACGGCCTGGGCATGGATGGCTGCCAAGTGGCCCAAACGTACGAGGGCCCCACTTTTGTTTTTTTATTTTTTGTGTAAATTACCATCCCATTTTCTTTTGAAATTTCTATTCTACTTCCACTTCCCTTTTTTTTAATTTCTCCAACTACCAACATTTTTTCTACTCATAAGAACACGCCATCCGAATTTATTTCTTGATGTTATAATGGAACATGCAGAGGAGCTTTCGCCAATGTTGATGGGATATGGACAATGAAGATTGGTGGTGGATGTGATCTTAGTAGTTGTAACTTGTAATAATGAATGTTACAAGTGATTATGGTAGCGATGATAGCATCGATGATGACAATATAACAAAGCATACAATTTTACAGGTAATCGTTATGGTGATGGTGGTTGTGACAATATAACAAGATTTGTGAAGTGATTGTAGTGATGATGATAGCGGGATAGTGTAACATAGTATATTACAAGTGGTGATGGCAACATTGCCATTAGGACGATAAAGAGTGTTACAAATGTAACATAATTTATTATAATTATTGGTGGCGGTGGTAGTGGGTGCGTAACAAATGTAACACTTTGGGTTACAAGCTCTATGTAAAACAAATTAAATAAAAAAATAATTAAAAAGTATTTTGAGAATTAAAAAAAAAAGTGTAAATATATATTAGAAATTAGTTAACTTTTTTTGTGTATTTGTGAGTTGTTTCCAAAAATTTAAAGGTAAAGTAAAATCAAAAGAATTTTTGAGAGCTCTTTCTAATTGAAGAAAAATTGAAAAATTAAAACCGTCGGCATAGATTGACTCGAACCCAATATTGGCATGTTAATTGATCGGTCAATTGGTTCTCAAATTTGAAAGACAAGTCAAGTTTGGTCCTTCTTTTTAGATAGAGTGATTCAAGTATGTTGTTGGCTTGGACGAAGATCGGCCGACTTACCTATTTTGACATTCTTACTTTAATCCATCTAGCTCACTTGAGTTGAAGTTCAAAAGTTTCACTTCTTGTTTTCTAATATCCAAGGTTGTTTACCAAATTTTCTTTGATCTCTTTTCAAAATTGGTTAAATACTTAAGAGTATTTTCAAGAGACCCTCTATTTTTAATGACATATTCTATAATTTAAAGAGTAAAATTTTTTGAAGTATTCCAACACGCTCTTTATATTTAACACTTACTTTTACCACTCTAAAAAATATTTCTTGTTTTTGCCTATCTTTTATTTTTCATTAGCAAATTTCTAAATTATTATATTATTTTTCTTCATTGAAAATTGAAAATACTTTGAATACATAAAATAAACAAGCATACTGTATGTACAATGATAGTTGACAATGTTTGTTGACAATCATGATTTGGCATTATCACATTTACCAATTTCAAAAAATTTCAAAAACTGTTTTTAAATCAATTGTCCAGATTTTGCCACATTTAACATTGTCAACAATCATTGTACAAGTAGATTAATTCTAAAACAATATTGTCTAGTATCCTTCGATACTATGTTGAAAGTCCAAGAAACTAGTATTACCACACGGAACATCTGTAAATTTTGTGATAACATCCTAGTTTCTTTTCTTGATTCTACTATTGTAAATAAGAAATACATGTATAATATTAAATACAATATTCGACAGCCACTCAGCCAGCCAGCCTTAGGATAGACATATGGGAACTTCGTCACTACTTTACGTTTCTGCATATCGTAGTTCTTTCACAGTGCACAAACGATGACTATTGGCTGTCAGTCAACTCTCCTCTTTTATCGTTTTATATGTATAATTATTTAAATAAAATTATTTTTTGTTGTTTTTCACTTGTCCTTTTTTCATTCAATTGTTGTCACCCTTTCTCCTTACCCTTTCTCTTCCCTATTTTTGCCCCCTTTTCTCTCTTCCCCACCTCGATGGATCAGAAGCTGAAGAATCCATAATTCAAGATTCATGGAAGTATCAGAATTATTGAATTTTGGGTTTTGATTTTTGTGGGGTTTCTTGAAAATATATTTTTGATGCAAGGTTAAAATTGGAAAGATTTCAACAAGGTAACGATTCTAAGTTTCTCGTTTCTCCTTTCGATGAATTATATGTCCAATGTTTTGTGTATGTTAAAAATTCTGCTTATGATTGGGCTTAACTCTGGTATTTACCATGTGTGTTGAGTTTTGTATATTAATTAGTGGACTGAGTAGACTCTTGGAGGTTTGTTTTCATTTAATCGTAGTTAGTTGAAATCGTAGTGGGGATTTGATGATCTTTGTCCTTACATAGCTTGTGAAATTGCTTATTTTGCATTTTGAAAATAATTAAGTTTAGATCAGAGCCAGTTCTACATGAATCTGTTTACTTGTGCTTACAAAAAAATTATTTATTCTTTAAACTAGCAAATGCTTCCCAAATAATCTTGAAACTCAAATGGAATTGGAGATTTCTACTTTGTTGTTGCTTTAGGTTTATCCTTACAATTGTCAAGTCAAATATGTGTGTGTGTGTGTGTGAGAGAGAGAGAGAGAGAGAGAGAGAGAGAGACGTTGGATTTGAAGTCAGAAAGTGAAGTGCAAAGGGTGCAGTTTGCATTCCGAATCCAAGAGAAAGCATTTAAATGAGACAAATGAAAAAAAGAGCTTATTTATATATAATGCTAGATGATCAACCATGTGAATGGGGAAGCGAGAGAACATTGACTTAACTAAGTGCGTGTTTGGTTTAGGTAAAAGAAAAAAGTACAAGTTCGTAAGTTTTTGTTTTCTGACTTGTTTGGATTCTCGTTTACCAACACAAAATACATTCTATTCTAAAGAGCTCACTTCAACAAGATTCCAAGCTCCAGTGTGCCGGTTCCTGCTCCTGAATTCGATGTGTTGCCTTCTTCTCAGTTGTAACTTATTTACAACTTAAGTGACAACATATTATTTATTTTAAAATGCCTACTTATTTACTTACAAGTAAACTTGTAAGTGAACTCTTTACGATAAGCCAAGCATGCTCTTAGTTTCAATTCATAAATACAGGTGAAAAGAGAGACGTTGGCTTAAATAGTTGATAGTGATCGTTTTACGCATTTCCAATGTTTTCTTTTCACTATAAGTTGCACATTAGCTTCATTTTCAAAGTGTGCCCCTTGTGCTTGCTTTTAAATGTGAAGAGAAATAAATGAAAAGAGATATCTTGTCTCTACCCAAGTATTTTCAAAGTATTGAGGTTGTTTTGTATCATTTTGATGTTATCATTTCTTTTGGGGAAAATAGAACCTAAAGTCCCATAACCTTTACGTGAATGAATGCTTGGGGTCTTCAACCAATTTTTCCATGTTCCCCACTTCAATTTGTGTAGCACTCAGTTCTCGCTGATGGATCTTGTTGTTTTAAACCTTTATAACATATCAAGTGATTGTCACATGACACATTGTTACTAGGGTAAGATAGTATTATGACTTCCTAAATACAACACACGAGATGGTTCATTCTGTTATTTTGGTTTGATGAAAAGAACATTTACCAAATTATTTTGATTATAGATTACAATTCCTTTTTTTTTTTTTTTTGTTGGTTTGTGTAGCCTAAATTAATGACGGTTTATTATTCTAGAAGAGAAACAGTAGGAGCCTTGGAAATAAAATAAATAGGCCTTTACCTTAAACATAAATTAAAAAAAAAAAAGAATCTGTTGACCCCGTTTTTCGTAATGGTTACTTGGACAGCAGATACCAGGCCCATTCGCATCCGCGCAAGCAAATTTCAACACGTTTCGAGTGGAGATTCGGACGGAAAGGGATGACGCTTATGGACGTGGGAGATTCTCTACAACGCGGGACAAAAATATTCAAGCGCCGGCGAAATAATCAAAGATGACTGTATATAAATAAACAATTATAAACAAGAACAAAGTAAACTAAAGCAAATAATATGGAATGAGAACTAGAGGAAACCGAATGTATTTTTAAGTGTGTAGAATTGCATTAGATTCAAATGTTACAAGAATTGCTTATTTATAGAGTTCTGACCGACGTGATAGCCGTTGGATAAGAACTACGTGGCCTCATCTTCCAGGCCGAAGCCTCACATCACTTAGTCTGTTATGCATTTAATACATTGACAACGGGTTAGTCACCCTATATTCCTTAGGCTGGCAATCCTGACATTCATTATTGTAAATTTGTAAATACTATATCAATCATTTCTAGAGATTGTCTGCAGATCCTTTAAAAATCAGCAAGTGCTTTAGCCTAAAAGGAGTTTCGGATGGGGCGGGTGCTTCGGCCAAAGAGGGCTTCGAATGGAGCGAGGGCTTCGGCTAAAACGAGCTTCAGAACGAAGGGCATCAGCTTCTTCTTCGACTTCTTTATTTTGACCAATTGGGTCTTTGTTGACTTAGTCAGAGTTGATCTCGACGTGGACTGTGACGTGGTCTTCAATTGGAGCTTCGACGACGAGGCACAACAGAATCCATTGATGCTATTTTGTTGGAAGTCTGTTAAATGAAGCTGCCTGCAACCTCTTTCGAAATATGCACAAAATGAGCAGGGGGAGGAGGCAACGGGTTGGGAGGGGCATAAGAATGCTTTCTTGTTTTCTTTTATTTTTTTGAATTAAAGAAAGGGTATACTTGTCTTTTTGACTAAAATCTGTACATAATGTGCAAAACACAAGACTTTTTAACGATTTTCTTCTTTTTTTTGGGACGAAATCTCTCGTGAGACCCAAGGGCTACAAAACTTAAAGGTTGGGGACTCTGATGCCAAGTAAATTTGGTTGTGAATCCAAGCCTTCGTGTATGTAAAGATTGAGATCTCCAGTTCTATTTTCCCCTATCTTTGTAGACTAAGTTTCTCTGAATAGCTAAAGAAGTCCAAGTAAATGGAAATAACTGCTTGTTATCAAGTGGGAACAGCTTGAATCATGTCTTGATATCTTGTTACATTAATCTTCATTTAACATGTTAAAAGAAGTAATGTTGCTTTCTCTGGCAGGTACTTTGAATCTAATGGCTGGAAGCTGGGATGGAAATTACGACCTGGGTGGTCAATCCGATGACAGCCTCCATTTCGATAGACTACATATTGAACCTATTTATGACGCATTTATCTGCCCTTTGACTAAACAAGTAATGCGAGATCCTGTGACGCTGGAAAATGGGCAAACTTTTGAGAGAGAGGCAATTGAGAAATGGTTCAGGGAGTGTAGGGAGAGTCGAAGACGGCTCGTTTGCCCATTGACTCTGAGAGAGCTAAGAAGCACTGAATTAAATCCGAGTATGGCTTTACGGAACACAATTGAAGAATGGAAGGCCAGGAATGAAGCTGCTCAGCTTGACATGGCTCGTAAATCATTATCGACGGGCAGCCCAGAAAATGATATTTTACAGGCTCTGAAGTTTGTCCAGCAACTGTGCCTAAACAATCCGTCAAATAAGCACGTAATCCGTAATGCGGAGCTGATACCATCGATAGCCGATATGCTGAAAAGCAGTAGTCGTCTGGTTCGGTCTAAGGCTCTAGAAACACTTCGTATCGTAGTGGAGGATGACTCAGATAATAAGGTTGTAATTGATTGACGTTTCATTGTATGTTTTGCATATGTAAGTTCAGTTGTTATTTATTCTTCTTTAACAGTTTTCTAGTTTTTCAGGAAATAATTGCTGAAGGGTACACTGTGCGCACGATAGTCAAATTCTTATCACACGAGCAATCCAAAGAGAGAGAAGAAGCTGTTTCTTTGCTGCATGAGCTCTCGAAATCTGAATTATTGTGTGAAAAGATTGGTTCAGTTAATGGAGCAATTCTTATGTTAGTAGGAATGGCAAGCAGCAACTCAGAAAATCTTCTGACTGTTGAAAAGGCTGATAAAACCCTGGAGAATCTGGCAAAATGTGAGAACAATGTAAGACAAATGGCCGAAAATGGAAGATTGCATCCTCTTCTAACGCTACTACTTGAAGGTGTTGTAACCAACCTCTGTACTCTTTGCTTGTGTAGAACTCATTGTGTTTGTGTGTCTATATTATTTTGCATTTTTCTTTAGGAATATTACAGGTGCTGATGAAGAGACGCTTGCATGTGATTAGATTTCATTAGCCTGCTTGTTTTGTTTACATACAGGTTGAAGTTTATGTGCTGAGCACGATATGATGTTTGCGGTGTTATTTACTGTACCATGACATAAATTGGAAGAATTAAGGAAAATGAGGATGGAAACCAGTAAAAGCATGTTTAGTACTTGTTGACCTGGGCCCTAGTCTCATTTGGTAAAAAAAAAAGAGAGAGAGAGAGAGCAAGTACTAGAAAGGACTAGAGAGTTATTTCAACTTCTTTTTCTAGCTGTTGTCCAGTGCAGTTAATTTCACCAAACAAATCGAAGGGCATGTATGGCAAACTGTCTGTACAGGATAACAATGCAATGAACAAAATTTTAACTTCTTTTTCTTCGTTGGTACTGCCTCGTAGTTCTGAATCTATCTTGTCAAAAATGGCATTAAGAGTTCTGTTGAATCGATGCAGGCACTCCAGAAACTAAATTGTCGATGGCTGCATTCCTGGGTGAGCTGGTTTTAAACAATGACGTGAAAGTCTTTGTGGCTAGGACAGCTGGTTCGTCCCTGATTAATCTCATGAAGAGTACTAACATGGAGTCAAGAGAGGCTGCTCTTAAAGCTTTAAATCAAATTTCTTCAGATGAATCAAGTGCCAAGGTCTTGATAGAGGCAGGTGTACTTCCACCTCTTGTCAAGGATCTCTTTACCGTTGGCTCAAACCAGCTGCCCATGCGACTAAAAGAAGTTTCAGCAACAATTCTTGCAAATGTTGTGAGCTCGGGATATGATTTTGATTCCATTCCGGTTGGACCTGATAACCAAACTCTGGTTTCCGAGGAAATAATTCATAATCTTCTACATCTTATTAGCAACACGGGGCCGGCAATAGAATGCAGGCTTTTCCAGGTTCTTGTTGGGCTTACGACTTCTCCAACAACTGTTTCCAGTGTTGTTTCTGCTATTAAGAGTTCCGGGGCTACTATTAGTTTGGTTCAGTTTATTGAGGCTCCGCAGAGGGATCTGAGGATGGCTTCGATAAAACTTCTTCAGAATCTCTCCCCATACATGGGCCATGAACTAACAGGTTGCCTACGTGGCACATCTGGTCAACTTGGCAGTCTGATAAGGGTAATATTGGAAAACATAGCGATAACTGAGGAGCAGGCAGCAGCCGTTGGGCTTTTGGCTGATCTTCCAGAAAGAGACGTCGGCCTGACGAGACAGATCCTAAACGAAGGTGCGTTTGAGCTGTTCATTTCTCGTGTAATTAGGATCAGACAAGGGGAGACGAGAGGCAGCCGGTTCATGACACCATATTTGGAAGGGCTTGTTAAGGTTCTTGCAAGAATTACGTTTGCCTTGTCTGAAGAGTCAGGTTCTGCCCGTGCACTTTGTCGTGAACACAATGTAGTGTCACTCTTTATTGACCTTGTACAAGTTAATGGGCTTGATAAGGTACAAATGGTATCAGCCATGGCTTTAGAGAACCTATCCCAAGAATCAAAAAACTTGACCAAATTGCCTGAGCTTCCAACTCCGGGATTTTGTGCCTCGATCTTCCCTTGTTTAAGCAAGCCACCCGTCATAACTGGATTGTGTAGGGTTCATCGCGGGATGTGTTCGATGAAAGAAACCTTTTGTATTTTAGAAGGACATGCTGTTGAGAAGTTGGTCGAACTTCTCGACCACAACAATGACCAGGTCATTGAAGCATCGCTTGCAGCCCTGTCGACTCTTTTGGATGATGGGGTTGATATCGAGCAAGGAGTTCAGGTGTTAATGGAAGCAGAAGGAATCAAGCCTGTATTCGATGTGTTACTTGAGAAACGGACCGAGAGTCTAAAAAGGAGGGCTGTTTGGGCAGTCGAGAGACTATTGCGAACAGAGGATATAGCCTACGAAGTTTCAGGAGATCCAAATATAGGCTTAGCCCTCGTAGATGCTTTTCAACATGGCGATTATCGAACAAGACAGATTGCTGAGCATGCCTTGAAGCACGTTGATAAAATTCCCAACTTCTCTGGCATCTTTCCAAACATGGGATAACCGTTTTGAAATGATTTATTAGATTGTTAGGCCGTGTATTTGTTGTTATTACCATTATTATCTTCACCTTCGTTTCTGAGGTTACTGATGCATCAGAAAGTATAGCAGTTTGGCAATAATTATGGAGTGTAGCGGGTGTTCTTTTTTTTTTTGGCTTCTTTTTCAAGAATTTCATACTGCACTGGCTTTTGAAGTTGAATGTGAGACTGGACATCAATTTTTCCCAGAATTTTAAGAAATCGTCGGCTGTTACAACTTGCACAAACACGGGGAAATGCTCACTATTGTATCTGTTCCATCCTCATTTTAATTGAGGCAGGAGAGAGCGATGACCCTTCCCACCTGCTAAAAGAAGCCTTAAAGATTGAGATGAGTTGACGTCCCTCAATAGTGCAAAACCATTTCCTGATGTTGAATTCCAAAAACTCCGGAGTTCCCTAATGCAAAATATATGTTGTCAAATGGCTAAAACCCTTTACAAAAAGCATGCATAAACTGGTTGTCCCTATGTTCAGTCAACATTGATGTAAAGAATATGTGAGGGAAACAAGTACACAAGTTAATTCTACACTTGTGAACGAATTACATTAGTACCAGACAAACATTCAGAAAAATAACTGAAGATAATAGCATGTACAATCTGATAAGAACTTGACTCTCGAGTAAGAGACGACATAATGAATCAAGACAAATCATTATACTAGTTATAAAAGCAGCACTGTCATCGTCTTTGTCAAGCATGAAGAAGCATCTAGATCATGTGCCACGTGATTTTTCGAAACATGACTCCACTTCATTCCGTTGTCAGATACATCGCACATTGTCACGAAGTCCAACACCTGTCCGAATATCTT
Source organism: Fraxinus platypoda (assembly GCA_903798405.1). Classification (NCBI taxonomy): domain Eukaryota; kingdom Viridiplantae; phylum Streptophyta; class Magnoliopsida; order Lamiales; family Oleaceae; genus Fraxinus; species Fraxinus platypoda. Next base: position 18,954 of record CAIGRT010215742.1, read on the forward strand.
GAACATTTCAATCCCAAATATACTATTTCCATCAGTGACAAAAGCAGCATTCCAGTCCATTGGGGCATCAGGGTGCATTGACACTTCTGTCCAAGTAAGATGCACGAGTTCAAGTTCCCAGAGCTTCCGAACTGCTTTGTTTCTTCTGCCTATTTGACCGTCTCCCTCACACCACGATACAGAAAGCATGAATAGCCGACTGTTACATGATATAAATTTTGGATAGTACTCGTGCACACGAGGTGGGCATGAAGTCGTTTGAAATGTAACCCAGTATCCTCTTTCTATATCATAACCAACAAGGTTATCGCTTTCTGAGTAAACGTAGAAAATCCCATTACATACAACACCAGAACAAGCCACCCCAAAATCCAGAGGTACTCTCTGGATCTCCATCCATTTGTTGGATATTGAATCATAAATTTCCGCAGAATCCAGTGGTTCATCCCAGGATCCAAGACCTCCCACTGCTATCATCAGAAAACTTTTACCATCTTTCGTATGCGAATTTTCATGTTTTTGTCCTATTGATTTGTATCGTTTTGTAACGGGAAAGAACGAATTATTATTTTCACCAAGGGAGAGTCCAAATTGGCTTCTAACTGAAAGTCTGCGAGGATCCTCATAAACATCTGATATACCACCAACTCTTGACCTGTAAAATCGTCGGTCTCGACTTTGCTGATTTCTAGTGATCAAACGATCTGGACTGATCTGAGAAAGTCCTAAAATGGGGGATGATCTACTGTACTTCATGGGTGCAGCTTTACGCCACAATTTAGTCAATGGGCTAAATACCAAAACGTCTTTATGCGTCTTAAATGAGCTTTTATCCACCCTTCCAAAGCTGGTCAAGCTAGAACAACCTCCAACGACGTAAATATCTTCCCCGATGCTTGTAACAGAAAACAAAAACCGTCCCTTAAGAATTTGAGCATCTATTTTGTGCCACACATCTAGGGAAACATCCAATGCATGTATTTCCCCAGAACAATAACCATCTTTAACAGCACCAAACAGAAACATCCATGGACTTTGGAATAAACCTTCCCGTCTCATCTGCATGAACCGAGGTGATTTTGTCAAGTTTCTCCATTTCTTGCAAACAAGACGAGCGCTCATAAGACTTGTCACTGGGAGCCTCACCAAGCACAGTTCAAGAATGTCATCGGGAAGAAAAGTATTCACATTAGTGTTTTTTTGCGTTTCTTCATATGCTGAAAGCCTTCTGCTATTCCTCCTCCAGAATCTCTCTTTTATCAAATAGGGAAAGCAATCTACAGTTGCTTCCTTGTTGCCACATATTAATATATTGTACCCTTTCCCTTCTTCATTGACACTTGACTGCCTTCTACTTCTTGAATCTTTAGACTCTTCACCTATGTCATCACCTACTTTGCAACCTCTGACTCTTCCATAAAGAGTAAGACATCCCAACAACACGCCACTTGTATCATCGATTTCATCGCCTTCATTTCTGTGGTTCTTTATTTTCAATTTCTGGCTCAAGCTTCTGACAAGACGTTTTGACACACTTAAAGACTCAAATCCCCTACCAATAGGTTCTTCTTCTATTAATCTCTGAGACGTCACCATGTATCCTTTTTTTCCAAAAACATATAAAAACATGAACTTTCTGGCAATTCGGCTAGTGCTTATCTCATGCTTTTATTCACCTACATGAACACATTGAAGAAAGTTAAAGCCCCAAACAACCTATCGCGTAAAGGCAAGGAAGACAGAGACAGTTCTAACAAAATGTAATAAACATGCAAGTAATATCCCCAACAGCTTTCTGAATCGCCAAGCGTGTATGGTCCAAACATCACACTCTGTCCACTAACAGAACATACACAAACAGATAGGACACAAACTCACACCAAACAAACAGACATAGATAGGAGATTCGATGGTGTACTCTGAGAAACATCCCGGCTATCATGGGAAAATCAAAATAAAATAGAAAATTTAAGACTGAACATTTGGGATAAAATAATTGTCAAAGATTATCCGAGCTCTAATAGATTAACCTTTCAGATGAGGCTGCTCAACATTGTATCACAGCACACAAAAGACCTGAGTTCAAATGAATTTTGCCTGCCCTTGAAAGAGTGTGTCGAAATACTAAATTTGTCCTCTCCATAACCTTCAGCTTTTAGATGAAATGGCGAAACAAGGATCCAAGCTAGGTTCTTCAAGACAAAATCACAGAAGTATTCTTCTCTTCCTAAGTAGATTGAAGAAACAAAATGAATCCACCAACAATCAAGAAACCCCAGAAAAAACAAGAAAAAGACAAAGAGTTAACTGTTAACATTACCTCAACAAAAATAAAAACAAAATTAAGCACGTGCCAGAATAAGTCAAGAATCCAAGAAATGCAATTGCAGATCCATATACCCATTGAAACCCAGACTAAAATTCACAAAATCGCAATGAAAAATGTACTTAATGACTCCACATATTCACATCAGAACCAGAAAAGGGTACCAAATATTGTGAATGGAAGCTGAAAAAGAGCTGGAAATCAACAAAAGAAGAAACATACCTCATTTTTTCATAACCCATTTCCAGATTCACTACCAAACAAGATCTCATCTGCACAAAATTCAAATTTTTCTAATCAGATCGTATAAAAATAAAACCTAGTCATTATGGTGTGAAAATAAGAAATTGATTTACTGGAATTCTTGATATATTGCCATTATCTTTTTCTATCTAACCCGTTGGTTGGGAATAAATTTTTAGTAAAGGTAAACGACCAACTCGATAAAGTGATGATTGTAAAAGTGACCCTCGAGATATCAATCAACTCTGCCTCCTTGGCTCCTTCCCATACTTAGCAACACCATCGTATTTGCCTTTTGTTTTTTTGTTGATGAATTTTTTTTCTCTTTACTTTTCGATTAATGCGGTTTTATCATTATTAATGAGCATCCCAACCTATTTTAAAACTAAAAAGTTAGCCTTTGATTTTAGTCACGTCTCGAAATTCCAAACATCTCGAAAATTGGATGGTTCTAAGCCTTGTTCCAGTATTCGACAATCATTATTTTCAAACTCTTTTTTCTATGTACATAAATCCAAAATTTTTTCATACTTTATCATATATTCTTTTAAAAATTACTATTTAAAAAATTATTTTTTTCAAGTAATGATTGTCAAACAAGGGCTGAGTTTGGAATTTTAATAGAGAGTTTTGATCAAAATATTTGTAATTTGATTATAAATTGCACTTCAATGTGAAGGGTAATATACTGTAATATTGTTCTTGCAATTGCTATTCGTCCTACTTGTTGCCTAAATTACAATATTGTTATCGCGTTTCGGGTCTAACTTCTTAAATAATATTTCATACCGTGATGTGTGTCGACGTTGTGTTCCATTTTTCATTTGATATTTAAGAGAAAATAAATAAATAAATATTCAATTTTAATAAATGATAAAGAAAAGGAAGAACAAGAAAAGAAAACGAAAACGAAAAAGATAGCCACACTACCGTGTCGTGCCCCTTGCACCAACCTCTAAACTTCATTGCTACTGATCTTGACTATAAGCTACATAAACTACAGTCTAAAAGCCTTCATAAGTGAGGGCCCCACATATGATTTTTTTAATAATTACGTGTAATTTGGTTTCCAATCACATATAAATTGGTATAGGACTTCCAAAATATCAAGGTCAGCACCCTTCAAAACAATGTCTTTACAAACTTAAGCCCTGGTTTGATTTAGTTAAAAAATGAATTTTTAGTAAATTTTGATGAAAAACGATGAAATATATTAAGTATGTAATTAAAAATAAATTTTAGAAAATAAGGGGTGAAAATGAAATGGAAACTATGGTATTTACCAGACGCGTCGATCTTCAAGCAACACGTCGATCTTCAAGCCAACTTCCAGGTGGCAGATTAAAAAGTAAGGGTTCGTTTGATTACAAGAATGGAATTTGGGTGGAAAAAAAATGAATTTCAGGGAATTGAATTGCCTAGAAATTGTTTTACTGGGAATTGTAATTAATTGTGTTTGATTGGTTTAATTTTCCACATAGAAAATGTTGAAAGTTTGGTGTTCGTTTGACTTTATTTTT
>CAIGRT010215758.1:0-22433 GCA_903798405.1 Fraxinus platypoda
TTTTTTTTTGAAATTTGAAAGCAAAGAGAAAGGAAAAATAAAAAATAAAAAAATGGCGTCGGCTTCGGACATGAAGGGTTTCTACAGGCAAGAGAAGAAGACGGGCGCCGGAAGGGGCATCGGAAATTCTAAAGCAAATAAAGCGACGTCGTTTAAAAAGCCAAAGAACTCCGCCTCCGTTGGGACCGATCAAGTTCAGCTTCCGCCTATCATCTCCCATGGTTCTCTCGATCTCCAGGGTTGAGCCTTTCTATTCTCCTCCTTTCTGTATGAGATTAAAGTTAATTAAATTTAATATGAATATAACTCATCGGATAGTTAATCAACGCATGCGAACACTCTTTAGGGTTAAATTACATAACTAAGTTTTAAATTGCACAGAACATTACTTGTTGTGTATTCCTCATACTTGGTATATAGAAGAAATTTAGCAATGCTCAATGTATGTGCAGATTTGAACTTAAAATAATCAATGCAGATCTATCAATGTATTGATTTTCCTCCCTAAAACTTAGCCATTATGAGTTAAATTAAAAAAATAATAATAAATAATAATAAAAAAAAAATTATATATATAGTACAGTGTTAGTATTTGTAGAGAGAATTTTATGGAGATGTACCAGAACTTTAGGTTTCTCAATTGCCATGCCTAAAATTACAATTGTTTGTTGAAGAATATTTCCTAGAAAGCAATTTTGATTGTGGAAATAATCCTCCATTTGCTCAAATTCGACAATTTTGTGCTGAGCTGAGCAGAGCATCCATCAACTTTTATCATTGTTTTGTTTCCAGATTTCGACAATTTTATTTGCACTTGTTTTTTTTTTTTTTTTTTTGCTCGAAATAAATGGCTGCTCTAATATGATATCAAAATTTCACAGAAGATTATGATAGCAACGAGGAGGTTCTGAGGCAATTTGACATAGGCATGTCATATGGCCCATGCCTTGGGATGACCAGACTGGATCGATGGGAGCGTGCTAAAGCCTTGGGCTTGAACCCTCCAAAAGATGTTGAGCGTCTCTTGAGAGCAGGAAAGGTTAATGCTGATTGCTTGTGGGCTGGTCACATTTAGGTCTTGCTCTCCTTTATTCGCTGTTAGTTGTTTCCTGTAGCTCTTGCAGTTTCTTTAAGCTATAATGTGTCGGCTTGTGGATGTATCATTCGACTTTTAAGTTTTATTACTAGTCGATGCTTTGTTGTGTTCAGCCTGATGAATATATTTGGCCTTGATGTTATCGTGGTGAGTGAAATTTCTTTATTTGTTCTCTTAGTAGTTAACGACATTACTTGTCAGAATTTGAAATTTTGATCGAGATTTCATTTTGCACTAATGTAAATTTGGTCACATTTGTTTTCATCTTGCATTAGTTTCCTTTTATTTTAGCAGTTTCCTCCATTCGAGTTGAATTGTAGTTGCAGTTAGTGGCGGATCCAGGGCTTGCTGGACTGGGTTGTAGTCCGGTTCATCCCCAGCCTAAATCCATTTTGGAACTTTTTCTTTAAGTTTAACTCGTGTCCAAATTTAAGTACAACCATGTTCAAGTCCCAAGCCAACTAGCCCAAGTCCATAGTCCTAAGAACAAACCAATCTATATCCTCCAATACATCTATTCCAATTGAAATTTCAAATCCAATTCAACAATTCCAATCGGCTTCCCCATTCTCTCCCTTTCCCATCTCCAATCTCTCTTAATGTAATTTGCCCTAATTCCCATTTGACAATTTTAAACCCTATTTTCCTCCCCAATCTGCGTCCATTCACTGATGCCAATACGAAGCTCTGCTCAGAGGTGGTGAACATCAGAACATGTCACTTCTATTCTTGAATAAATGGTCGCAAGTCTTCGTTTCTTACTTTTGGAGGAATACAATTTCAATATCAATATCAATCACATTCACATTTCTATCTCTTATTTGTCTTTTGCTTATTTTCAAAATGCATTTTTTCTGTATAAATTATATAGTATTAACTGTTAACTTACCCAGTTTTGTAAACTATGTATTACTATATGCTTGTTAATTCGTTTTTACTGAACAATATTTTATTTCGTCATCTTCTTTTGATGTATGGGGGGCTTCCTCGATCCCTGCTCCAATTCCTGATCAATTTAGCAAAGAAGAAGCTCCAATAGCTGGCTACTGCGGTAGTCGAAAAAGCGGCTCCAATTCCTCCTTTAGTAAGTTAGCGTCCTCATCTCATTACTTCAACATGTATCTTTGTATAATGTATGTAAAACAAGAAGCTCCAAATTAAAACCTAGTTTGAAGTATTATATTTGCTTTATGAATAGATTTTATTATTGCTTCATCTTTAACGTTTGCTTCACACTTGATTTCACATTGCTGATTGACACGTCTAGCATTGAGCAAGTATTATGAGTGTCATCACTGTTTTTTTCGAATAATTAATAATAATTTATACTAAAATAAAATTGTAGGATTGTTGTTGCCTTGTCGTCTTATTACTGAATTATTGTTGCCTTGTCGACTTATCTTTGGATAACTTGACTTGTCGTGTTGTTGGCTTGTTATTGAAAGTTGTTGTCTTACTAGCTTTTTGTTGGATTATTCAATTGTTGTTACAATATTGAATTGTTGACGTATCGCGGATGTATCTAGCCCTAAAAAAAGGGAATAAGCCAATGTGACAAAGTCGATACATTGGCTCCAATAAAGCATCAGTTCATCATTGTTTCAACCCTTGCTAACTAAATTCCTGGATTTGCCGCTGGTTGTAGTTGATTTGCCTCTAGATCTGACCATAGTTAGGCATGGTTCCTAAGAGAAACTAGATTTTGGTAGGTCTATTGGTGAAATAAAGAGAAGCATCATGCACGATAGACTATAATTTATAAGTGATCAACAAATGCTAGTTAGACTGAATTACATCCAACTTTTGTTGACATTCATCTGTATTGTTAGAACAATCATGTTATACAAGCATAATGCACATGTAGACTAAATGTGATTTTGTGGACCCAGATGTTGTACCACCATTGCCACTCGTCAACCAACATATCTGCCACTAGTCCACCATCGTCTCCTCGACATTCAAATTACCAAAACACAGCTCCATCTCAGATCTAAACCACCAGCCAGAAACACCCCAAAATTGATGCGACGCCGCTTCAGCAATGATGCCGCTGCACGTGAGTGCCATGCTGCGATCGTTGCAGCGGCGTCGTGAGCGCTGCTGTGTGGGCATTCACAGCGCCACGCTGTGGCTTCATGAGCGTGTGGAGAGCGACGATGGTCCTCCGGTGGTGGTGTGTTATAAAGAGAGAGAAGGGAGGATATAGAGAGAAGTGAGAGGGAAATGATTAGGGTTTGAGAAGTGAACTGTGACGAGGTAGGGTGTGAGGTAGATTAATTTAATTTTATAATATTATTGTTAGTATTAAATATTTGAATTATAACTTTACTTTTGAATAAAAAAATTATAAACCTGATTTTTGAATTGAAAAGTTTAAAAACATGTATGTGTAATTTCCGCTACTTTTATTTAGGTCAAATAATTAAATATCAATGTTGGGCTCGTATCAAATCCTGTATCACGTTGGGATGGCTAAAGATTATATTATTTATGCGTTGTGACACATTTAAGATTCAGTTTGACTCAATATATTATTGAACTTCAAGTTTGGGTCTTTACTTGTTATTGATTTCAAGTTCAATAGAACTTGCACTAGTAGTCAATGAATTACATCCTATTCTGAGTGGAGACTAAACCAACCGTGAGGAAATTTTGAAACTTGTGAATGCTTGCATTCTATTATATGGGCCCGTTTGATTCTCATTATTGTAGAATGAGAATGAAAAATATAGTCGTTATTGAACCTCACACAAAATATAGAAATTCAAAATTGATGGTTTGATGTGATGAATAACGATCATATTTTTCATTTTTATTGATGAAAAATGAGAAACAAACGGAAGTTATATACAAATTACTATTACATTTATACTACTCGTACACCCAGGTTTACCACCTGAGTGACACAATGCAGAGGTGACACCTCTGCCATTGGCTGGTGAAACTTTATTTTTTGTCCACCAGCTACACCTCTACATTCTATCACCCAAATGGTAAACCTTGATGTATATGTAGCATTCCTCTCAAGAATAATGAGAAATCCAAAGACTATAATCTTAATTCTGAAAGGAATGCTACATGTACATTAAAGATAGAATACAAAATAAAAAATTCAAGTCTGCTTAATATTCCAAATTAAAAAAGTAATTCTGACCTCAATAGAATATCGTTTTCAACTTGATCAAAGAGATCATGTAATAAACATATATCCATCTTAAATGCATAACCAACCAGCTCCACTGGCAAGATAGAATTCAGTATTTCCATGCTACACATGTATGATAACTACGAATGTTGTACAACATATTTGTACAATAACAAGAAACAATCTACTGGTTAACAGTTACATTTACGACTACCTGATTTCTCTACTACGAACTCCAAAAAATTTACTTGAGAAACAAGAAATCTAATCTCCACAAGAATAAACCCAAGTTCAGTCTTCTAGAAGTTCGATTTCATCAGCTTCATTCGAGGTTTAATGTTAATGTCATCAACAGGATTCCTCTGTTCTACATGGATATAGTCTCTCGTCTTAAGAACCTGAAAGGTATTCAATGGAAAAATGAAACAGTTATTTCAAACTATTCTAATGACTGGACATGACATAAAACACATTTGTCCATTTCTCTCATTTGTTTATCCAAGTACATCAATTATGGCTGCAATCTTCCTTCAAATACTTGATTGTGAATGCAACAGTTATGAATAAACAAGAGAGTTTTAAAATACCAATGCTTCGAAAAACATTCTTGATGCTTCCTTGCGCGTTTTACCAATTAACATGTTGTCCATGGAAAGCGACTTCCTTCCATATTCTGCCTCCTTCTCAAACAAGGTTTGGAGATACTTGGAAACAGCCCTATAAGATAAAATATCGAACGTTTATGAAAATGAAGATCTGGATGATAAATACTGATCTTTTGAAAGGTGAAAATCCCGTCATGGTTGTGTACTTATTGACTAACAATTGTCATGATGATGACACAAATCAATCAATTGTAACATTTCCATTCCAATTTTCAGAACCCTAAAATGAACCAAAATCATCGAACTCAAACAACAGGCGGTTAATAAAAACAATCTTGGGCTAACACAGGAATGGTGCAGGAGGTGGAGATCTCTTTTATAAAAATAAACTAAATTAATTGCCGTTTGGCTACATTATCCATTCATTCCTTGTTATGCAGCACAAGGCTGCAAATTTGGCACTAATCCATGGAGACAATAGCCCAAAAAAATGATTTCTTAAATGTCAGGAGGAGATGTATATATACATTCATAAAAAGCTAAGCAGCAGATTTCAAACCTCGTACGTGAAGACCACCCACTGTTCTCAGTTAAGCGAGTCTCTTCAGCATCAGGCATATAATCATCAGCTATTTCAGCTACTTCCTCATCATCAAAATTTAGAAACTCTGAAAGCCCAAAGATTATGCAGAATCAACCTCATGTAATCCACATAAACATATCATGAACGACATAAACGCCAAATGATATGGGCGAACTTCTACAAAACCTAAACTAAGAACCCTAAAGGATTCAATGGAGAGAGTATCTATAATACCCATAAAGAATTAATGGGGGCTGCATGAAAGGGAGAAGCCTCAGGGATTTTCCAAAACAATTCAGCTTATAAAAAATCCTTCCTAATATTACATGTACAGCTCCTTATCCACATCAAGGCTTGCAAAAAAATTCCCCGTCTTTTTCTCCTTGTTTAGAAGCATGGAAAGTGGGTGAATATAATTAGGAGGATAGAAGCAAACCTGTGTCATTAACCGGTGCAGAATAATCCAAACCCTGCATCAAGAAGCCAAAAAGTTATTAACAGAACTCACCACAATTAAATGTAGGAGAGGAGGTGGTCACTTTAGTTCCATATAACATGCTCAGATGTCTTACAGCCTAAAAATGCCACGAGAATAGGTTCTTAAGGCAACAAAAAATAATTATTTGAAAACAGCACTATTAACATATGAATTTCTTGCAAGACCAATAAACTTCCTTCTCTGTCAGCTATGTTTGGATCTGGCACTATATAAGAATAATGGCCAATTTTGTATTGCAATAATCCTTCTTTGGTTGCATTTATTACTTAGATTAGAAATACCTGGATAAAATTTTATTCGAAGTCAAATAACATTGAAGTAACAAGCCCCATGTGAACTTCCTTTATTGATCCATCCTTAGCTTAGTTATAATAATAAACATTCAATCACGATAATATCAATTCATGTCAGGTAAGGAACATTAAAAAAATATAGAAGTGAAAATACTATAATTCTCTCTCGTATACAACACTAAAACCTTACATTAGTTAATGAGGTCTAATTCACATGGCAAAGGCAGAGATTCTGGAACCAGAAAATCCCAAGCTCAAGACCCATGTTATAGTTTAAGTTAGTATTTAATGTCTTCGTTGTGAGTTTACTTATATTCCCATGTGAACGTATCTAAATGTTTGATCTTAAAAAAATTAATTTTGAGATGGAAACCAAGTGGGTTCCACTCTGTCTATATTACTTGAAATTACTGATGCATAGAATTTCGACTATTTATAAAAGCATAGATCATTGAAAAATTTTAATTTAGTTTTCTATGATCTATCCATTTGAAACCCTATAACCTATCTTCTGAGGCCCAATAAAATATTCAATTTTATGATGTCCATCTAAACTATTGGATTACTGATGTGTGAAATTTCAACTATCTATTTGAGTGCTGAAGGTATGGTTTCAGTTGTCCATTCCTTCATGTAAGTCCTTCGACCCACCCTTGTAGACCCAGTAAATATTCATTTTTATGATGCCTTTTTATTTTATTTATCAATTTAAAAGTCTGCATGCGTCCAATTTTCATTAGACTGCAAAAGATAAACACTTCTATAACATTTGCACGTCATTATTGGAATGTTCTTCCAGATCAGCAACCAGACAAGTATATACTGAGACTTCGGTTTCCATCTCAACAGGACAACCTTGTTCGAGCATTATGGGCTCTCATACCATATTGAGGCTTGGGGATCCATCTAAAAATGTCAAATCTCGTTAAGAGGAGCAGCAACCAAGCCCCTTATAACTAACTGGGTTACCCTTAACAAAGGAAAGGGTAGACACTGGTTAAAAAGCATAATGGAATATGAAAGAAGCAAAATCAAATTACAGAACCAGAGAAGACCATCAGAAGTAAACAAGAAAACTTACATCGCGGTCAGGCAAGTCCAAACCAGAGGTTTCTGCATCTGCCATATTGGGATAATAACCTTCCTTCTGAATTGGATTTTCATCATCATTCAAGAAATCATCTTCCAAATGCACACTATTTTGTGCTGGATATGAGACGACTATCGGTTGTTCGCAAGATGGACCATTATCAGTTTCACTCTGGATCCTGAACTCCAACTCTGCACCATGTCCAGCAACCTCTGACAGAGCGTTTAACAATGTGCCAGGTTCAGCTTCATGTTCTACAGTAATATCACCATTCTTATCTGTAATTTCATTTGTACCAACTGCTTTTTCATTGCTAAGATCCACTACTGAAATATCCAACTCAACCAAGGGTGCATCTATCTTCTGATCGGGTAAATTGGCTGGTGTGTCCACATCCAAGGAAGAGTTTGTCTCGTTGGTCTCATTCAAAGAAGCTGCCTGAAGCATACCAGCTGGAACATCCATATCAGCTGAAGTGTGATCAATGATGGATGACGACACGATTCCCTCAATAACAGCAGGATTTACTGCATCAGCATATTTATCACTTTTTTCTAGGTCAACTACATCTTGCAAAAGCTCCTGCTGTGAAACATCAGGCTCCACACCATCATTGGTAGGACATATCTGCTCTTGACAGATACTAACTTCTATACTCGGGGCATGGGATGTCTCCAGCATGCTCTCAGTCACCAGAAACTCACTATGTCCAGCCACTTCATTATTCCAGTCCACCAAAAGTTCACTGTTTGCTCCCTTCACACTTTTCTCTGTGACATTAGGCCCATGCGACCCTTCATCGTTTCTTATGTCCCTGTTACCATTTACATCATTTTGGGCTAACCTTGGGTCAGCTGCATCTTCAACGAATGCATTGTTCTCGTCATTGTGGGCATTGGGTTCAGTCACAGTATCAAGGGAAGCACCATTTATATCATTTTGGCAGATTCTAATTCTACTTAAATCATATTCTTGACTGTGCAAAGATACCAGCTCGATTGACAAACCTAAAAAAAGATATCAAATTTAATAAAGTGATTCATTGAATAAAGCTGGTTCCAATGAAGTTACGGATAAACCTGGGAAGAGATTAAATTATTAAGAAAAGAATACACATTCACCTAAAATAAATAAATAAACAAAAAAAGAAATAAAGTAACAAAAGAATTTCAAGGATCTTTCATGTATTTACTCATAGACTTCGTGAAACTAGTCGTGCAGCTGTCTAGGAAATCTAAATGCACTGAACTGGGTGTAACAACACCATCCACTAGGATACAAGTTAAATCACAAAATGAGACTTCTTTTGTGATGACCAAATGTCTCAATAATAAAAAATATATATATATATATATAACTAATGTGATGCCTATTTTTCAAACAAAAATCAGCCACTCAAAAGAAAATAAGGTGCTGCATAGCTCATTGGGAGTTAGATTGTGGTTCTTTGGAATTGTACCAATTATAAATTAAAATACATGATCCAATGCCATCTATAACAAACGTCAATTTCACAAGAATATAATTCAACGGCACATATATAAGCATTATAAACTCACCAGTAAATACTGGTTCAAGAAAAATTTCATCTTCCAAATATTGTTTCTGGATCATCGAAATTTCAGGCCGTGTACAAGGAGCTTTCTTTCTGACACGACGAACATCCTCAGTGTTCATCAGCTGTTGGCGTATCATACTTTCAAGGAACAAAAGACAAGAGTAGGTAAGTTACAAGAACTTCGTGAACAAACTAGCTAGTAAGTTCACCACCCTAAAACACTGGACAAGAAATATCTGATATAGTTACTATACGGGAAATAAATGGAAAAAGTCAATATGATAATCATTAATTCTATGCTATTAGTTATTATATGGCAAAAGGGCATGCTGTATGCAGTATGCTGCACATCATTAATTAATCATATTATTGACCCAGTAGAGGGCAAAAACTCCATGCATTCTTGCTAACGAAATTTAAATTAAAATAAAAAGCTTGCAGACAAAGTAAATTTAATATTGCAGAAAAACGGGAAACATACTCGCCATGCAAAACCATTGTATCATCCATGAGCACTTTTCTTTTGGCAGCAACAGTGCGCGGAGCAGAACGAGTACGTTTCAAAGATGTTGCCTCATTAACAACAGGAGTTGGCTTTACTTTCAAAACAGAAGATCTTCTTCCAACTGAGACAATAACATTCCCACAAATCAGAAAGCATTCCATAGAAAAGGAAGTCATATTTTTCGCCTCTGAGCCCTCTCAAGGAGTCGTGCTTAAAATACTTAAAAACTATTAAGCACAGATTCAGCCATCAAATATGGATTCAAGAATCAACATGAACCGATACATAAAAAAGTAATCTTTCAAAGGCCACCCCAATAAAAATACTTCAAAAACCTTAACAGTTACAAACTATATCTTTGTTGGAATATTTTTCCCATAAAACTAATATTCTCTTTGATTTTGATCTTTTGATTGGATAAGTGCCTACTGGTATGAAAACGACTTTATATAATTCTTCATATTACTAGTGTTAGCAAAATAAAAATATTCATGTAGAAAAATGTACAGAGTAGGAAAAAAATTAACATTAACATTAACTGTGTACAATTCTTCTCATATTATCTTAATTTTCTCACGAATGTTCTAATAAATGAATTTATCAATGGGGTATGTTATGTCTTTCACGTGTTACAATAAGAAATTATATAAAAAAAAAAAAGGACAGATGACGTGTCAGACACATGTCCGGGGCATTCTGGGACCTGTCACCTACAAGCCAAATGGAGGCCAGGCACATGTTACAGCTCGTCTCTGGCATGTTAATATCTCATAGTGTCAAAGAGTGTCCACGTTTCACATGTCAACAAGAAGAAAGTTTGACATACCTAAAATAGAAGACAACAAATCATCGTCATCAGGAACAAATTCTGCAGTTCTTTTGGCACGGACTGTCCTTGAAGATTCAACTGAATTTAGACCATGCTCTGTCAATGTGCTTTCAGTTAAACTACGTTTTTTGCCAGAGTATGTTTTGCTCCCAGAATCATCTTTATTGAGCCCTACTAAGTCCCATGGATTATCCTCAGCTAGCAAGTCTGAGTGTATATCAGCATGCCCTGCTACTGACAGTAGTTTCTCAGGAGCAGGTAAATCAGATTCCAAAGAATTATTTAAATTATCCACTGGCATATCCTCTGAATGTATATTATCAACTTGACCGTGAAGTTTTCCGAACGCTGCATGAGGATCTTCACATGAAGCAAGTTCTTCTATGTGGTTTTCCTTTGAAATTTGTTCCAAATAATCAGTTACATGGAAAGCTCCACCTGCTAAAAAGGATAACTTTTCAATACCCAACCAAGGACTAGTGCATAGATCAAAACACCATTTAACTCCTACTGAACTTCTTTTAGTAAGTGTTTCCTAAGACGTTCTGAACCCTACAAAGCATTTCTTCTTCATTTTATTAAAATAAGAGTTAGATGATAGAATAAGGAATTTAAGACTAACATAGAAGATGAAGATTCTGGATTTAAAATATGGCGGGATAAAGATGGAAAAATTAACACTTCTTTTAAAGTATAGAACTTTTTCAAATTACACTCACAAAGTAGGACTTAATGCTCAAAAAGGATTTGGTAAGACTAAAAGTCCTTAAGAAATTAGTAAGAACTTTGTAGAATTTTCCATATCAAATTATGTTAGTACAGCTTGACAGACAAACCTAGTGTAACAGTCTCCTCTTGTCCTGAAATTTCTAATGAACTCAAGGCAGCAGTATCAGATTGTAAGTCAGGGTTCATTGACATGTCACATCCAGAATTTGGTATGTGAGGTTGGTCTGGGTTGGAACTACACGGCCTGAGAAACTGAATTCCAGTAGATGTCATGTTTTCATGAACTTCAGGGTTCAATAGGTTCGAATGTTCAGGTTCCTGATAAGCCTGAGTCTCAGGATTCTCAGAGTAAGAACCTTGGCTTTTAGCACCTATTTCTGATGCATCAGGACATGATTTGTCCAGATCACCTGCATTTCCCACATTAACAGGACTTTCTACCCCAACTACTGCTTGATCTGTCAATGTTACAATGTCGCCGACTTGCTGGTAAGTAGTCAAACCAGAAGTATATTTAAGACTGTCCTCCAAGCCAATGTCACTGGGACCTTGGGGATCACCAGCGGGCTCCTTGGCTGAGGGAAAGTTGCTTTTATCGTTGTTATTAATTTCATTCTGCAAATCTTCCCTGGCACGAACGACAGATGCCTCAGTGATCTTATCAACCAATTCTAATGCTGGGTTTACGGCATCAACTTGATTAGATAAATCAGAAGATGGTCCGGACACTGATGAAGGTTTGTCCAAATTCACATGCTCCAAAGTAGCTTCAATACAAGGGGATTCTCTCTGTGGATTTATTTGTTCAATCTCCAGGCCACTCGAATGATACCCATTCTCATCAGGTGCCATCCAACGATTAGCATTAGAATTTACATCATCTCGCGACATCCAATCTGCCTCTTGTTTACCCTCAGAAGTAACACTTTTGGCATTTTCTTTCACAGTAGATTCCATTAAATGATCTTCCCCCTCCAGATGGTCATCGCATGCTGAAGCCTCTTGGACATTGGACAAATTCGGCTCTTCCACCAATCCAGGAGTGCAAGGTGCCTGAGCATAGTCCATGACATCAGCATCGTCAACAACGTCAACCTGCACATGAAAATATTATCTTCACTTGATAGAAATTTGAGTTTTCTGGTGGACATATCCACTTGTGGTACTATGAATCGAACTAGCAAAACTAGCAATGTATCTTTATACCTTTTTACAACATACATAAATATAATGTAAATCAAAATCAAATGAAATGTAGACTAAAGCCTGAAAACATAATCTTAGAGCTTCAAGTAGCTACCATGGTTTCTGAATTCGTCCTCTCTTGAGGATGCTCATCTAGCTTGAGAGGAGTCATCGGTTGGACAGAGGCCTGAGGATCACCACTGGAATCAGAGAAACGATTGTGTAAGAGAGAGATGCAGTTCAGATATTTTTATGGACTGATCAACAGCATCAACCACCAAGAGATTATGAGACTCAGATATATATCAAGAAGACAGAATAATATGGATAATGACACTGTCCAATAAAACCTCAACAATATATAATACGCAAGACAGTAATACTCTTTTCATTAAAAAAAGAAAACCTCTGTCCATGGAACTGTAACTAAAAGAAGCACGCATTTACTAACAAAGCATACTTGGTAGATAACACAGATCAGATACACTTAATGTGAGGCAATTGTAGATGTGAGCAACATAAACAAAAAAGAATATATCATAAATTAGTTGATTTATCATCCCTGTTATTTCAGCTTAAATAAGAGTGTTCCACCGTCTGAGGCCGACAATTTAATAGCGTGATAAAGGATTCAATGTGTAACTACTAATGGCCCACATTACAACTGTCAGGAATCAAGTGACAGAAATAGAATGGCAGCTCAATACAGATGCTGCAGCAATTAAATCTCAAGGTACAATTTAAAAACCAAAATAATTAGGAGAAGAAAATGAATCATTTTGCAATGCCATGTAAATTTATGTAAAGCCAACCTCTCCTCAGCCTGTCCTGAAGTGCCAATTTTGTCCAAAAATAATTCCTGTACGCAAATGAAATATAAAGGGAATCAAGTAAGAACAGATGCTTACAGTACTTCTGAACGCAGATAAGAATACTATTTTATGCAGTAAACTAGGTAACAGTATCACAATACTATTAGGAGAACTATGTCCCAACATCCATGAAAATGTCAGTACCTGTAACATAGTGTTAAACCCAACATAGACAAATGTTAGCACATCAAATAACAGAATATAAACCTAATTTAGCCCCTGTTTGAGCCCCATTCTCTAAAAACTCAGGGCCTGTTCTCTTTACCATTTTCAAGCCGTTTCTGTTTTCGATTTTCCAAAACAGTGAAAAGCGTTCTTTCTTATTTTCGAAAACGTGTGTTTGAAAAGAAGTGAAAAATTTACAAAGAAAACCCAAAACGACAAATTTGCCATTTTGGGTGTTTTCAGTTATAATCAAGCCAAATTTTTATAAACGCGTTTTGGATGTTTTCAAAACAATTTTTCAAAATGCCAAAAAGAACACATTTTCAACAATCTCNAAAGAAAACCCAAAACGACAAATTTGTCGTTTTGGGTGTTTTCAGTTATAATCAAGCCAAAATTTTCAAAACGCGTTTTGGGTGTTTTCAAAACAATTTTTCAAAATGCCAAAAAGAACACATTTTCAACAATCTCAAAATGGACACTCAAAACACAAAACCCAAAATGAATTCAAAACTCAAAACACAAAACTGAAACACAAAGAGAACAGCCCCTCATTTTTCGCCAAACTCATTTCTAACCACACATTCTTCCAATAAAACAATTTTACACGTAAATCCATAATTTTACCCTACTTTTTTAACACTCATTCTCCAAAAAAATCACAATTACAAAATCTATTTCCCTAAAAATGGGGCTCAAGCAAAGCCTTAACCAGTGAACTCTTACTCTACGATGAGAAAAGAACCCATGTTAAAATTTATGGAGAGAATTTTGTGACCTTCCATCTTAAGTTCCCATCTGTTATGGTATTCACATCACTACTTTATAAACTACATGCATTGATAGGTAGCTATACATTGTCATGCTGGCCCCCATTAACTCTACAGCATCATCACTAGCATGAATTTCAAATAACTACAAAAGTTACTTGATGTAAACATCGCTTCAGAATTCATGTTTGGACAATTCAAAACTGAAAACGGAGGACAACAGTTTAGATAAAAAGAAAGTGTGCATTTACATTCTATCTAGTTAGGACAAAGCATTTTAGAGTGTGTTTTCAGCAAATATTTTTATAACTATCTCCCCACTCAAATATTTCGCTGATTTCAAATTATCATTTGAAATGATTCTAGAAGTTTTTATTCAAGCAAATTGAGCTATTTTAACTATGGAAAATAGTTTCAGAAAGTCTCAGTTTCCTTCAGTAAAAGTCTCCAACTACTCTCCTTGTATGTTGTAATCTGGTAAGGGATTTCATGCTTGAAAGGAACAATCTAATAAAATAATTAAAAATCTGGTACGGCCAAGGGGATGAGCATATAATCCAATACACTTCAATTATTAATTTGCATCAAAATTTATAAATAGCTCAAGCTGTTCTTTGCTCCACATTGATCTACATAAACCTGAGTCCCTGACAGCATGGAGGGCATTATAATATAGTTCATTTACAAGAATACATAACTAGAAAACTATACGCAGGGTCAAAGACATCTCTCAACTTCTGAAGGAATGGATATCGTACCAGGTGTCCTTTCGAGTTTTATGCTAGACGTATGGCAACCAGAGCATCAGTGATATTGCTTTTTATTTTTTTCAGAGAGAATTGCAACAGAAAACATTTTCATATAAAATAATAAATATCCTTACAAATAAGAACGAAAATAATAATTTTAATTTTCAGCATCCAAGTAATTCAAAATTTAATGTGTTATACAAATAAATAATCAAATTTAACCGAGTTATAACTAGATCTAATTACTTGTTCCAACATGTATGGGAGAAATACTCCACAACAAAATTAGCATGATAAAATCAAACATTACAACAATATAAAATATAAAGCAAAACAAAACACTACAACAGCATCAAGAGTGTGATTATATACCTCGTCAAGGTCCAATCCAGAAGCATCACCATCACCAAACCTCTCTACAAACAGCCAGATCAACAATTAGGAAATATAATGTAGACGAGGCAAGTATAATCATTACTTTATTGGTTAAAAGTCTAATAATACTTTTCTTTTCATATGGGTTGATGCAACTCTTGTTCTTTATTCTTCTTGTTGGGTTGGGGCGGGGAGGACACACGGGAGGGATGGGGTTGGTTTGAAAATGCCATATATTAGGAGCTCATGCAAAACAAGAACAACGAATACCAACCATCCAGTCCAAACTTTGACGTGGAGTAACCGATACCATCCACAGTATCCTGAAGAGTAATTTGCTCCCTTGAACTAATATGATGGTCGACATAGTTACTGTATAATTTGCAATCAGTGTGAAGTTAGACAGGATGGAATATAATACCCTGTGCTCAACAAATGAAATATTACATAATGTCTTCCAAGCATCCTAGTAAAAACACAGGAGTCATGCAAGCCAATTCAGATATAAGTATTTAAATGTCTCCTACTCATCGCCAGAAAGTCAATTTCTTTTTGTTTCTGGTACTCATGGTGAATAAACCATTAAACCCTAAACTTTATCAAGTCAACAAACTAACCTTTGTGCATGACTGAACGTGTACAAGTCTGGCAATTACTAGACCAAAAATCCAATCAGTGCAGTGCTAAGAAATCTTAAAGACCATGAAGATTTAGCAGCTATACAAATTTATGATGCGCTAAGAAAGGGGGATAAACTCATATACAGTATATAGATAGCTTAGGTTTCACAGGAAACATGAATTAGATATTTCAAACCAACCCCTGGAAAATGTCATTATCTGGCAGCTCAAAATCATCAAGATCAAATGTCTCTGGCAAGGTGATGGAGTGATATGGTGCCTTCGACTCTTCAGGAGGTAAATCCACAGCAGCAGAGCGAAAAGCTTGCTTGACCTTCAGCAAAGCCTCACTGCAATCATCAAAGAGGTAGTTCACCTTTCGAGAATATATCCTCACCACTCCAAGCAGAAGATGGCTAGACAACCGAAGTGCAATTGGTACATCGGGGAAAAGAATTGAATCTGCAAAAGATAAGCAGGTTATACAGAATGAGAGAAAAATACTTTTTATTAACAATTAATAAAATGCCAAAAATCAAAGAAATTAAAGGAAACTGGTCACAACAGAATTAACTGAATGAAAAATTGTGATCATAACAACAATTGAATATGAACCATGCAGAAAGTGAGAGAACCATGAAAGAATTATGTGCCACATCACAGTGTAGCATGGTGATTAGTCATAAAGGTAAAGACTGTAAGTGATTCAAATTTGAATGACTTAAGCACAGTTTTTCTCTCTCTCTTTAGCTCTGCTGCGCAAAGACTATAGCACAGCTTTGTTATTATTGTACACCTTTAGTGACAAATTATTGAAAATTGATTCGTTTTCCCCCTTTAATCAGTCGTAGTCAATCTTTCTTAGCTTCTTTCTTAGCTTCCTTTTGTTATCTTGGCCTACGTCAATTGCAATGGACACAAGGAAGATTCTTCTAGTTCAATTAATCAACATTGCAATTCATTTCAATTTATCCAGCATTTTAAGACCATTCAATCTAGAGAGAGAAAAAAAAGGATGAAATTTCACTATACTCATTGGTTACGTTGAACGTGTCAAAAAATTTATGGAATGTGATATCCATGAATGTCAAATTCATCAAAACGTTGCAATATAACATCTGAAAAATGGGATATAATTGCTTGAGTTATACAAGAAAACCCACCTAGTCCATGCCACAAATTCATGTGCCACTGTATAATTATGCACTATAGCATTAATATTATGATTATTAGATTCAAAGAATTTTCTTGAAAAATTCACATATCTTAATTTGGTATAGATATTAAAAGATTTTGGTCGAGAGTCAGTTACACAGTTCAACAATAATAATAATAATTAAGGGAACCTAATTTCATTCCTTGGTAGTTGGTTCAATTCCTAGCAGAAAAGGAATAACTTGTGGTCTTCAAAAGTTGAATTCGTGGAACTTCCAACGCCTGAAGTACTGGCACTGCCTTTAACTCATTCAAACTGAAACTTTAGCAAGCTATCAATTGTTCTCAAAATAAGCCTCATACCAATATGACAACCACGCGGCTTTAAATTGTGTATACATAACAAATAATCGATGTTTCTTGATATTTTAAAAAGTATATGAATGAATAACGATTCATCAGACCATGGCAAGTAAAAACTACTGTGCAAGAATTGTCAAGAATAGAGAGATATTGACTTAGCACAGTGTAATCTACCAAAATTAACAAGAGGTTTGGTTGCATGGTCATTGTCAACTAGAATTTGGAACAAAAATTTCTATCTAAACTTCATTACAATTGCTCATTTAGAAACTGATTCCGAACTCCAAAATTGAATCCAACAAATATAGCTCTAACATGATACTTGAGGGAACAGAAGACAAACATATGTTCCGCTTTTCATTCACATTACTCACGAGCTGCATATCTTTCTTTTCTCCATTTCATTTTACCACAACCAGATTAAATATTTAATGACCATTTATTTATACACACGGGTGCACCTACTATTAGGTTGTATCATTTCAAAAAAACAACTGAAAGTACATAATTACATTATCAAAGCTACAAAAAGAACTATCTTGCCTCATTTACGAAGAGAAAAATTAAAACTTTACCTACGGAGACTCCAATATCTGTATCAGCAACCTGATTCTTACGCAGCTTCCGCTCCAAATGGGCGGCTATCCATATGGTACCCAGCGGCCCCTTTTTTGCCAATATAAACTGCGAATAGAACATCTTGCTCTCTCCCCAAACAATCTTTATTCTATAATTATAGCTAAACCTTCTTCTTCTCCTAATTTATTCCAACATACATTTAAAAAAAAAAAACCCTAAATTCCAAAAACTCAATCAATAAATAACTTAAAAACCCAGCTGGTTAACTTCAATCAGGACCCAAGTGCAAAATCAAGCACAATTGACATTCAAACCCCATGCTCACAGCAGATCCCAAAAATCAAAAATCATGAATTTCGCACAAATGCTCACCCACCACCAGTGAATCCACCAATTCAAAACTGCCAACTACGAAATTTCACCAACTTCAACACTCAAAAAAACCAGAAATTGAGTAGCAGAAACTTCAATTGCAACTAAGATCGAAGTTCAAAATAGACCCCCACAGTTCATCCTTACACAGAAAAATTCACACACCAACGATCTGTATCGAAATACGTAGAGAGAGGAAATGAAAATGAAAAAAGGGAATCTTGAATTTTTTGTAAGATGATGAATTTTGAGTTCTTGAGTATCTGATTTTTTGTACTTCTAGTTTCCTTTTGCAGAGCGCAACTGGTTTCCAATTTTCCGGATTTTCGAAATGGGAAAAATCAACTGTGACTCCTTGTGTACGTGTGCTTCTCATCACATGCCCTTCGATCGAAGGACACGGTGAAGATCTGAAGATAAGATTTCAAGGTGGACTTTCAGCTAATGGAAGCCGTCAGTTAGGGAAATATTGGTGACAACCAGTGAACTTAACTTTACCTCATGGCTATCCACGTATAGCCCAGCCTCATTAAAATTATCATCTCTCTCTATCTTTTTACCACATTTTTAATAAAATAATATTAAAAGTAAATTTAATTTTTTTTCTTTTTCTAGTCACGAAATCTTCAAAAAAATATTATTTTAAAAATTATAATATCAAATAATGAAGTCAATTTGGTTCTTTGAAAAGGCCCTGAAAGAAATTTCAAGCTTAATATTTATTATTTACAAAAGACACGCAATTATTGAATACGTAAAAGAAATTAATAAGCAACCAATCACAACAAGTTTAATATTTATTAATTGTCACTTGTAAAAGTAAACTTTTTGAACCCAAAAAAAGTTGTCATGTTCAAAGTTTGTGTTTCCATAATTTAATTAGAATGATTCTAAGCGTACACGGTAGGAATTAGACATAACACGATTCCAAATAGAAAAACTTCAATCATTTCGATTTTGTTAATTTCTTTTNTAGAAAAACTTCAATCATTTCGATTTTGTTAATTTCTTTTCTTTTTCAATTGTATCGAATCCATATTTTGGAACGAACGATGACCAACTAACACTTTGACTTTACTTTAACTTGTTAGATTCAGTAGTAAGTTTATTAATTTCACATAATATCTCAAATGAGAAGATAAAAAGTATCGCACGATTGCTCGAAGAAATAAAACCTTTAGTTTATTTCGATCCAACTCGATTCTAAGACTAGTAATTCGAGGCTCTATAGAATTTCAAAAAATCGGTGACGTGGCGAAAAAAAGGAAAAACGAGGGAAGAGAGATCTCTACCTTATACATGCACCGAAATCTTTTTCTCCAAAATAGAGCCCTATAAACACTGAGAAATGGGGCTTTGAAGGTGGAGGAAGTTTACAGCTCCAGTGTGAGCATATTAGATCCTAGATCGTCGGACAAAAATGGCACACTAAGGAAACTTTGGAAAAAATGCTCGTTAAAGTCGACTTTGAAGAAAGCAAAGGTACGTTGTTGTGTTAACCTTTTCAAGTAAAAAGGACATCGACTACAAATTATTATTTATTTCGATGTATATGTAGGCAAGTTCGAAGTCAGGCAAAGGAAAGAGACTGAGAGATAGGCATACTGATATGGAAGAATCTGCACTCGACGTCCAGTTATCACAACAACTTTAATATTCGCAGCTGACATCATTCTCATATTCACAACTTTTGTTGGTTAATATACGGATTTTATTTTAATTTTTTCTGTTTTGTAGTTTTATTTATGTTGTATTTGACATAGGGTGATGTCGAAAGCCAAGTGTTTACTCAACAATTAACGTCGTCTACTAACGTTATATTCAATTCCCAAGGCGAACACTTGTTGAAATCACTATAATTCAGAGTCAGTTTTTTTTTTTTTTGCACACGTGTTAACGCTCCTACTGTACGTTAGATACTTCAGGTCCGTACTTTGCTCACCCACATTTACCACATTCAGGAGCCACGATCATCGAAATGAGTCAAATGGGGTAGAATTTTCTTCAGGTAAGATTTTAGTAAATCTAGATGTTAGAGGTTGATGTTGTCTTGTGATTTTAGAACAACATAAGCTGCATATTGGTGCATAACAAACTTTGTTTTAAGGAATTTTTCTGTGTTGATAAGGTGATAAAACTTGAGTAAGTGTTATGAGATATGGCAGAAATTCCTTATTTATGTTGTTATTTGACGTAAGGTGATGCCGAAAGCCAAGTGTTATGAGATATGGCAGAAATTCCTTATTTATGTTGTTATTTGACGTAAGGTGACGCCGAAAGCCAAGAGAAATTCCTTATTTATGTTGTTATTTGACGTAAGGTGACGCCGAAAGCCAAGTGTTTACCAAACAATTACCATCATCTAATTTGATTGTGTCGTCTACTAACATTATATTCAATTCCCAAGGTGAACAAGTGTTGAAATCATTATAATTTAGAGTCTGTTTTTTTTTTTTTGTACACTTGTTAACGCTCCTACTGTACATTAGGTACTTCAGGTCTGTACTTTACTCACCCACATTTACTGCATCCGGAGCCATAGTCATTGGATTAAGTCAAATGGGGTACAATTTTCTTCAGGTAAAATTTTAGTAAATTTGAATGTTAGAGGCTGATGTTGTCTTGCGATTTTTGAACAACATAAGCTGCATAGCGGTGCATAACAAACTTTGTTTTAAGGGATTTGTTTGTGTTGATAAGGTGATAAAACTTGAGTCAGTGTTATGGGATATGTATCCGGCAGAAATTCCTTATTGTTTCTTTTATGTTGCTGGATTTCTTAACATTTCATTTTTATTATTGCTTTCATTTTCAGTTAAATGCTACAGATTCTATCCCAAGAGCTTCTCACATTGCAAATCGTTCCAACGCCGTCCCCCATACTGAGCTAGTGATGTCGATTCACAACGATGATGGAATCTCACATAACAAGTGACATGGGATGGCATAACAAAGGTAGCCTGATATGGCTGAACATTACCTGCAAGAAATTGATGCTAAATTGGGTTTTATTTTATTTCTACATAGTGGTCAATCTTCGTGTTTAAGTATACCCATGACTGATGAAGAAACAGAATTGTGTATGACATTGTTTAGGACTATTATTCATTATCCAATATTGATTGTGAATTGCTTTTACGTTTTAACTTGATACATATTCATATAGCAAGAATAAGAATTATTTCTACCAAACATAAGTCAAACATATAATTAGAGGACCATAGTTTACACCAGTTTTTCGATAGCAAATACATAGTTCAATAATATTAGTCATCCATGCATGCAATCCCAGGTTGCCTCCTTCGGGCTTCAATCAAAAGCCAATTAAAAACATAAACAGATCATCAGTTTTTCCTACTACTTATGAAGTATGGCCCTTTCCTTTTCCATTCACTTCCGCATTTCCCTTTTCCTTGTGGGATGTCGCGTTTAATGAAATTTCAATGTCTCGTTTTTCGGTTGTTCGAGATAGACTATCGAACATGTTTGATAAATCTTCGAATTCCTCGATTGCCGCAGGATTCACCGCTTCATTAATAGCACTCGATTCACCGCTTGATTCTTCATTTACGACCTAATTGAAATATCCACAATTAATACTGCAGGTTTTGAATAACTCACTTTGCTCTTTGTCTCCCTTTCAACCTTAACCAATTTTGCAATCCATGTGCACACCATGGGCATTGTCATTTTATCCGGCAATACCTGAAGAAGTGGTCTGTTCTTCTACAGCCATGACAAACACCAACATTCCTTCCTTTCATCTTGCAACAAAAATCAAATATCATTACTATACGAACTAAGAAAATGGAAAAAATTCATGACCACTAGTTTAGCATCTCAACAACTCCACCCCTTTTCATCTATTCTAAACAAAAATAAATATGCTTGCATTATTCTTCTACCATTACAGAACATGGCAAGCAGTATATCTTCTACCAATCTCACCAATTCCACTATCTTTTCACCACATTTTACATAGGTTATGGAATGTACAAAGTGAATGATATAAGCAAAAATCTTACTTTAAGTGTACAGTGTTTACACGTTAGACACATAATGTGTTTACTTTGGCGTCGGTAGGAGGTGGAGATGAGTGCGGCGATTGTGGATAAAGACGATGGCCGGAGGTAGAGACGAGTGTGGTGATTGTGGACGGATGCGATGGACGGACATGGAGACGAGTGCGACGATTGTGGACAGATGCGATGGCCGGAGGTGGAGATGGTTTCCAAGGTTTCAAATCGAGGAAAAGGGAAAACAAGATAGAATTTAACTTTGGGGTTGGAGATCAGT
>CAIGRT010215835.1:0-29037 GCA_903798405.1 Fraxinus platypoda
TTTTGGACCAATTCTCTCACTGTAGGGCTGTAGGTTTGAAAAAAAAAACGGTAACATAATCAATTTTCCTTCCTCCTTGCAGCGCGCCCAGACACGCCCTTAATTAACCAAAAAAAATTACATCTTTATTAATAACAAATCAATTATTAAACAAAAATATTAAATATAAACTAAGCAAACGTGCATTGCACGTTGCTTGCACCTAGTAATAATAGAAAAGGAAACAATTGCTGCAACAACACTTTTTCCACTCTTCATTGATTGATGTATAACAAGATAAAGAATAAGTAATTTGAATATACATCCTCAACGAGAACCTCTCTAGAGAAGCGTGCTAAAAAAATAAAACACTTTCAAATCAAACAAGCTTATGAATTGAAAAGGCATGCTAAAACCTTCAACCCTCTTCAACAATCATTGATTCTTATGCCAACATTTGCTTCACTATTCACAAGTTTCGACCAATTTTACGAACTATGCTACATTCAAGACAAAAGGTACATGATCATATAAATAAACCAATAGTACAAAGACGCTTGTCGTCGGACCAGTAGGTAGAGTCCTAGTCAGACTATTTCCAAGTCAGTGTACTCCCCAGAAAGAGGGAGCCAATTATAATCAATGAAAACTTTGGAATACTTTCCATCCCTTACGAATCATATATGCAAGGAAAGACACATCATAACATCTAGAAATATAAGGAGAAAAGGTAAACTGGAACGTCAAATGAAAAGACAATAATACAAAAAAATCAAACATAGTAATTTATCTTAAATTTTGACATTAAAGAATTGGCGAGATACATGACGTGGCCAAGCAGAATTACTAGAAGGGAACAATTAGCTTGTGTTTGACACCCATTTTGGAGAAAGAATAAATTTTGGAATAGTAATTGATGGAAGAATGTGTGGTTAAAAAATAAGGAGAATTTTTAGGTTTATGTGTAATATTATTTCATTGATAGAATGTGTGGTTGAAAATAAGAAAGCGAAAAAAAATGAGAAAGAGAATGGGTGTCAAACGAGGGCGTAATATGTAGTTATGATCAGATAGGAAAGTGATCCTATTTACTTGAGAAATCTATTGGTTTCACTTGGGAAGGGGATAGAGAAAAATTTAAGCATTCCATTACAATGCTTGTTATTCAATATCCAAACCTACAAGGCTATCACATTTTTTCCATTTTCGATTGAAGTGATAAAAAACTAGTCTAGGAATACATCAGTAAAAGTTTTATCATGATACTAAAATAAAATGTACTAGTAATTCCTAAGCAATCACAACTGTGAAGAGCTTAGGAGCCTGTTTGTCCAGGATTAAAATCCAATTTTAATTGAAAATATGGCCGTTATTGGATCCCACGCGTCTAATAAAAGTCAACAATAACGGCTAATTTTTCAATTTTAATCCAATTTTAATCTCTACCGAACACGCCCTAGAATACTGTACACAATGTAGACAAGATGCATGTTAAGTCTCCATTCGGTTTCATTTTCTCCTCCTAAAATTCTACTTTTCAAAGTTAAATATTAATTTTAACCACACATGTCTTAAGACCCACAAATACTACCCACTTATCAACCACTCATTTTTTGAAAAGTAGAAATTTAGCAAAATAAAAGAAACCCAAAAACGAAGGCTAAGTATAAAATTACATCAGTCAAGAGAATTTTGTCTCCTATGTTTTTAAGCAGGTCAAACTTTCCCTCCCTGCATAAATATGATATCCACGAAGAAAATTGACCACACAAGTGGAGGCACATCAAGGTAAATAAGCAGATGTGCTTTTATAAATTTAGGTTAACTAGAACCCACAATTAGCTAATTATCAAAAATGAAAACTGACCATAAAAGTCCATTCTACAACAAGAAAAAGAGAAATGCAGCTCTAGGAAAATATGCAGAAGTTTGAAGCAATGCAAGAATATGCAATTAATGCACATACACAAACTTCAGAAATTTAGATTATCCCTGCTAGATTTTTTACATCGAATTGTTTCATTTTTTCTACATAATTTTAAATAGGAAACAGACAAGTGATATATCACAATGTTATAAGCTTTACCCCTCCCTGATATTTCTCACAATATAATTCATAGCATTCAGCAGAGAATTTCCAACCTACCCACAGTATCTGCAATTTCCAATGCATGAAAGTCCAACTTCCCAAATGGATTATTCAAATGTTAGATATATTGTATAGAACTCATGTGTAAAAGCAATATTGAAGGAATTGTTTAAGGCAATATGAAAAAAAGAAGGAAAAATGGATGCTAGGGACCAAACTTGATTTTCTCCAAGTTTGATTATGTGTAAAGCAATTTACCATAGTTAATAACGTAGTAAAATCATCAGCTAGGTTCTAAAAGAATCAAAAAGAATAACATGAAAAATACTTTCAACATAATGAAATGGAAATACCAACAGTGTTCTCAATATTGCAGAAGCATGACTTCAATCTCCACATCATCCTACTGATCGAACCACATTTACCAGTGCATACATGTCAACCAGAAATCTGGGAGCTACTGCTAGAAAGTGACTTCTCCCTCCATATATACACAGCAGAGTGCTGCCGCAAGAAGCATCAGTATAATGCTTTAATGCAATAATAGATCTAGCTGGTAATTCGCAAGACCATCTTTTGAGTCCCAGTGTTTTCTAAGAATTATATGCTTTCCTAGTTTCAGCTTGTCTCTCAGTTCATTGGGCTCAAGAGTGTTTGAGACCATTTATAATATTTTGCTTGAAAGTGTCATAATTAGCTAAAGGTCATACTTTGGGACTTCTTATTTGAAGTTATTTTAAATGTTCTAGAATTGGAACCTATCTAATTCATTGAGAAGCTTCGTAGCAACGTTGAATCTAGCTGGGAATAACATTATTGTTTTGAGTTTCAATGTCAACTAAAAGTTTTCTTCTTGTTCTAAGTTCAATTCTGTTTATTAGTCTTTTAAGCTCGAGGATATCTCGGATTGCCAATATCTGCTTCAAAGCATCATACTATTGACCCAAAGGTCCTTAGATCTATTTCTTTGGTTATTTCTTAGTGTTTTAGAATTGTCACTCAGTCAATTTAGTTGGATTTCAAACTGGAAATTCTTATCCTGCTAGGTTTAGAATTCATTGCAGTCCATAAAATTTGATGCAACGGAAATTTCATCAACAAATACAAGTGTATAATTCATGAGTAATCATTTCCCAGAAGTGTGGTTCCAATTGGATTCAGGAGTGACCCTGCGTCTATTTCACTTTCCTCCGATATAATTACATTTATTTCCTCAAACTTCTTGTTCCACAACACTTCTTAGTACTCTAATTTAAAGCCTTTTGCATACAGTTAAGTTACTTGATCATTACTCAATTCACCTAGTCCAACCCTGACTCCATATGGTCATTATGCCACAATACCCCTAAATGTTTTGGAAACATAGCAAAAGTTTCCAGAAGCATTACTTAAATCCTCAATTTTTTTTTGCTGTATCTTCAATCCTTACAGAACCCTACCTTCTATCCCTAGCATTGTTTCCTTTCCAAAAACACACACTCAAGCCAAACAAGATGTAAATAAAGGAAGACCTCTAACAATTCTTTATCTCAACAAAACCTCGGGTAAACTCTTTAGAATGGGTTTACATCAGCTCAACTGCTCAACATTCAGGCAAGCATTGATGTAGGACTTGAACATAAACATTACCATGTTACAGCAACCTGAGAACATGCTAAAACTTAACATACAGGTTGAAGCATTCATTCTATTGTAATTTACTGCCTTTCCAACCAGGTATTATTGAGGAGAAAAAAAAAAAAAAAAAAGAGAACTATAAAGCTCCTGACAGTGATGCATAATAAACATACGAATAGCAAACCAAACTTCTGTAAGTGCTCAAGTACATTGACAGCATCATTTCAGATTTACTAGTAAATGAAGTGTTACGTGTCATCATCAAAAGTATCTTAGGACATTCGTGGACATCTGTTTAACTAGGCAAGTAGATCAAAGCAGGAGAACTGATAGTCTCCATATACACAAACTTAACAAATTCAAAATTAACCGACGCGCTGGTACTTTTTATCAAGAATGAATAATGATTTCCTAAAAGAGGTAAGTATCAGGTACTTCATATGCAATAAAACATTAAATGTAGTTATTAATAAACTTGAACAGCTATCCTGTGGGGATGGAAAAATCAAATTCGGCACAACTTACACTAGAAAGAGGAGAATAACAGATTAAACTTTAGGAATCCATCTACACATCAAATCCAAACATAATAGGAATTGTGATAACTACATGGAATTCATAGAGTGAAAACAACATATCAGCAAAAAAGGGATAAAATGAACAAACCTCTTTCAGTATCTCTAAGTCTTCTGGTCTTTGCTTTCTGTCATATCCTGGTGGTGGAAATGGGAAGCAGCGAGACATTGCACAGTGTCCTAGTAGATGCAAAATGATTAGAGCCAGTAAGAAAATATGCTTGTCTTATTTCCACATAACAGTTTTCCAATATAGGAACAGAGCATTGATTATATTCCTGTCCACGCAACATGACCCCACATTGATCGCGGATTCACTATTGGTTCATCTAACTCGTTTCTACACTTGTACAAACACCCAAACCCACTTGCTCACTTACACTCTGCTATAAATCCAACAGCTCCCTTCCAACTTAAACTTCTCTTAGCTCTAAAACGCGAGTGTAGGTTCAAAAAACTCATGTAAACTCAATGCCAGATGAAAGTGTGATATAAATGGAAACTACGTAAACATTGTTTTAAGCAAACTCTAAATATAAATGCTGAATTTAAAGCTTTTTCAGCTAAACTTGTACGTAAAGACCAGGTCAATCCAATTGGTTTATTGAGAAAGGAAAATGGTTCACTAATAGATGATCTTCTGGCTTGCCTAGTAAGCCAGTGGCATCTAATTTTCATTACCTTTTACCTCCTCGCCCTTGTCAACAAGTTTTACCCCAAATCAATCCCCGGCTCAAACAAATTTACTTAAATGAACAGTCCTATTCCACGCCCTTCAAAAATGAACAACTTCCCAGGCAATCAGAATGCCGGAATTTATAGCAGGTTTGAGAACTCACTCCCTTGTATGATCAAACCAACTCACACTAATTTCTTGATCAGCAAAATTGAGTCCTCTCAGGAAAGGCCACTGAAAAACTCGATATGTCTAATTGAATCCTCAATCAAACCCCTAATTCCAATGCAAAGTCCGCACCTCAGCAATCTGATTAGTTCCAAAAACCCTAGCTAAAATTCACCATTAGTAAACCAACATCTTAGTACCAAAAACCCTAACCCACAAAGAAGGAAAAAGAAAATCTGATTCATTAATCAAAGCCCGTCTACAGAAAAACAAAAAGGCTAAAGCGTTGATTTTGACCAAAAGCCGAAAGAAAAGAGAAATCTTTCAAACAACCAAATCGAAACATCATCTAAAAATTCCCAAAACCAAAAACGTCATTTCAAACCCAAAAAACAAAAATCAAAATTCAAGCATATTGTAACAAAATTAAGTTAAGCTAAATTTTCACATTCAATTATATTTTATATTTAACAATTATGTACCTTGCTTGCCACAAAATGAAGAACATTTCTAGGAAGATCTCAGTTTTTCTTCTTAGCAAAATTTAAAAAAAAAAAAAAAACACATGAAATCAGTTCCTCAAACTCTCCTTTCTCTTCAATTACATGCATATACATAGGCTTGCTTCATTCATACTGCAGTGTGCTTATATTTCTGTGAATGGGAGAGGTTTATTTTGATGTTACAGAACAAGACGCAAAATGGAAAGAAAAGAACAAGGGGGTACAATTGAGGAGAGACGGCATATTAACGTTATAGAGATAGAGAGAGAGAGAGTGTGTGTGTGTGTGTATGTGTATATTCTACTTACAGTACCTACATACATGGACCCCTGACCCACGCGCGGATTGGTCTCCGTTTGAGGGAATCTCTTACATAATGATTTTTTTTTGTTAAAGGATAACTATTAATTGAAAGTGCCAATAACAAATATTTATTTGCTCATTTACTTACAATTTATGATGAAAATATAAAAAGATAAAGAATAGCTTCCCAAAGTAAGAATTTATTTTACGCGTGATATTACATGTCCCATACTACTTGTATGTACTTGAGCTCCTGTTTGACAACTATTTTTTGAAAAATATTTTTTTTTAAATAATGAATTTTAGAAGAATGTGTGGTTAAAAACTAAAAAAAAAAAAATTTACATGCAAAATATTTTATTGTGTGAATGAGATACGAAAAATGAGTAAGTAGAAGAAAGAGTTTTAAATACTGGTTGCCAAACAAAGGTTAAATTATATTACAATTATTTAAAATAGTTAGAATTATGACATTGAAAAAAATAATTATAAATGCCAAGAACACGTGTAAAAGGGATAGTAATATCTTCGAAAGACTCTCTACATACAAAATGATCTTTATTTTAAAGAGTGAGTTCTTAAAAATGAATTCTAAAAGACTTTCTTTTAACTTTTAAAAATAAATAATACTATTTATATTGAAAACTATTGGTAGTTGTCCTACGTAGCATACATGTGTCATTTTATTATTTGATACATTAATGTGGTAGATTTTTATTGTCTCACGCATCAAATAATAAAGCAACACGTGTATGTCACGTAGATGACTACCGATAGTTTTCAATATGAATAACATTACTCTTTAAAAATAAAATGAGTTTGTCTCTTCAAATTTAGAAAATCAAACTCTCTATATTCTTAATGTACAATGATTGCATATATAAGTCACATATTTCAACATTGTACTTCTTAAACTATTCGAACCACATTTTATATTGATTGGTTAATTACCATATAAAAATTATATTAAATAAAATATGAAAAGAAATCATAAATTTTTCTTTTAAAAAGCAAAATAAAGAGTCAAAATTGAGAGTTTGTTGAATGCATAAAAAAATTGACTCTTTTTAAGTTTAAAGACACTCACTATAATTCATAACATGCTCTTTATAAATAAAGAATTTCTTGAAAATACTCTAAGTACTTGTTCGAATACTTTAATGCTTAATCTATAATATATTAAATATCACATCAAGTGAGAATCATTTTTTGGACGATTATAGCCCTACTACAATTTAATTATTTCAATAATATCTTACTTTTCATTTTTTAATATGTATTTAATTTACAAACTATAATAAATACTATAATTAATTCTCAATTAATTAACGTTCACATTCCTTTAATTATTATTAATTAACATCCACATTTACATTCATTTAATTAATATTAATTAGAATTTCATGTTCACTTTCCATTCATTATTCGCGTTCATGTATGCTAATTAGCATTGAGTTTCATTTAATTGAAAATTAAATTATATTCATTTAATAAAAATGATTTAACATTCATTGTCATGTATATATTTCTTAGTATTAATATTAAATTAATTAACATTCCCATTAATGTATCGTATTTGTCATTCATCTCCATTTATACATTTAGTTGTAATTCTAATACTCACATTCAAGTATATATTTCATTATTTACGTACATATATAATAATTATGATTTATTTTTAGGGAATTGCATTTTTCTCATATTTAAATAAAAAAGTAAATAAATGATCAAATATTACTTTTCACAACACTTATAAAACATTTAAGAATAATGTACAATGCACGTTCAATTCTGACTAGTATCAACTAAATATGAGACCTAATTTTTATATTTCCAAGAGTACTAAAAAATTTCTTGCACGGAGGATCAATTTCCCTTTTGTTTTTTATTATTTTAGGAGCCAAAGAGAGTGAGAAAAGAAAATTAACTTGAACAAATTCAAGAACTAGAGGAAGAGTTTTGCTATTCGACGTGGGCCCTAGATTAACACGGGTGCATGTGGTGTCCCTTGTCACTCTAGCAAAACTCTTGGAGGAAAACCTAGCCATTTGACGTGATTACACGTGGGATCCAGACATTGGTTATTAGTACGTGGAATGGAACTCGAGTCCCACATCACTGTTTCTGTTTTAAACACGAGAATAATTCTGTAAACACACACACAGAAGCCTTTCTACAAATTTCCACGTCTCAATTCTCAAATTATTTCCAAAATTCGAGGCTTCAATTCATATACAACTACTACACGCGTACTCTTACATACATAACGAATATATGTACGTATTAATCTATATCTCGTATAGATATATTTCGCCGCTGGTATCAGGAATTGCGAGATGGAGATTTTAATGAAATTCTGGGGTTTGGATTTGGTAGCATTGAGGGGGTTTGTGTTTTCAATATTCATTCTGAATTTTGTGTTTTCTTGCCAGATCCTCTTCCTTCAACCACTTGTTGCTGCTTTAGGTAATCTGATTTCTCCTTATTTGATTTCACATTATATATATTTGTACGTATAGATATATGTGTATCATGTTTGTGAATAGGATAAATCAACTTTGTTCATCTATATGAGACTACGAGTTGCTGGAATTTTGGGCTTTTGTGAATCCAGGATTTGGGATTTTTAGTTGAATTTAACCTGCATTGTTTCAGAAAGAGGAAATTGTATAAAGAAGGATCGACTTGGATGGTGCAAATAAAAAATAAGCTAACTTTTTGAAATTATGTAAATAACACTTCTTGATTGTTGCACTTAATGCGTGTCTATATGTTTTGATCTGCAGATGGTCAACCTAGTGATGCTGCCGCTCTTTTTGAGAGAGCTTCACAAAGTATAAAAGTGAAGAAATATAGTGAAGCGCTCGATGATCTTATTGCTGCTATAGAGACTGATCCTGGACTTTCAGAAGCATATTGGCATCGAGCATCTATTCTTCGTCGGTTTTGCAGGTTGGATATAGGAATTTTTGCAACTGCATTTTGAAGAAAATCTAAATTTGTCCATGAAATACTTTTTTTTTTTTTTTCTTTGTCAAACACATTTAGTTGTCCCATGAAATATATTAGGCACTCAAAGAGATAATGATTTCCTAAAAATTAGTGAGTAGGTATCCTACAAATGCCAGTACCAAATTAGAGCTGAATGAGTTTTCCTTAATTTAGACTGCTCTTACTGGTTGTATGGTTTAAAATCACGCACTTCCTTCCATTCATTATTGAAATATCATTAGGGGCATCATAATTGATTTTGCAGTTTGTAGGCCTTGGGTTTTTTTCTCAATTAATATACAATTGATCGTTTCATATCAGATTAAGTAGTTTAATGGATCCATAGTGCTTTCAAGAAGTTTGGTCCTCAATAACATACAATGATTTGATCGACAAATTATATAATTTGTGAAGTTTTTGGCTAATGTAGATATGAAGAATCAGAAAAAAGCTACAAAAAGTTTCTGGAGATGAAACCCAGGAATTCAGCAGCAGAGAAGGAGCTTGCTCAATTATTTCAAGCTCAAAGTGCCTTGGATTCAGCTAAGAGCCTCTTTGATTCAGGCGACTTCACGAAAGCATTGGAGTTTATTGATAAAGTTGTACTTGTTTTCTCTCCAGCCTGCTCCGATGTCTGTATTCAATCTGTATTCATTTTTGAATTATGATTTCATATGCTGTTTAAGTTGGCTATGGCACGCTGCAATATATAGGTTCGGCTTGACCAGTGCATTATCTGTTGCTTTGTTGCAGGCCAAACTCCTCAAAGTGAGACTATTATTAACAGCTAAAGATTATTCCAGTGCCATATCTGAAACGGGACATGTTCTCAAAGAAGACGAGGATAACTTAGAGGCTTTGCTGTTACGTGGTCGTGCCTATTATTATTTGGTGGATCATGATGTTGCTATTAGGTGCGTTCTCAAACACATTTATGATTTCCTACTGCTCACAACCCCGCACCCATGCCCAACCCCACCCCAAAGCAGGAAAATGCAGTAGAAACTGGAAGAACTGAAGAAGTAATGCCTTTTATATATTATAATTAATTGAGGAGTTGAGTTTTTCTTACATTTATTATTCCACATTTTCTTCCACAGGCATTACCAGAAGGGCCTTCGCCTAGACCCTGAGCACGGTGAATTGAAGAAAGCGTATTTTGGATTAAAAAATCTGCTCAAAAAGACTAAATCTGTAATGTGTTTAGTCGCTTAATGTAGCAATTCATTGTTATTCAATGATATTTTTCATTTCTCAAATGTAATATATTTATGCAGGCAGAAGATAATGCAAGTAAGGGTAAGTTTCGTCTTGCAGTGGAGGAATATAAGACTGCCCTTGCCTTGGACCCAGACCATACTGCGTATAATGTACACCTTCATCTTGGATTATGTAAGGTCTTGGTGAAGCTTGGTAGGGGAAAGGAAGCAGTAACAAGTTGCTCGGGAGCTCTTGAAATTGATGAAGAGCTTCTTGAAGCTCTTGTCCAGGTTTCTACCTTTTGTTATAACTGTGGTTTTCTCTGATAATAAAGAAAAAGTGCATTAAGATGCTTTAGGATGAATGCTTCCTAATCTATACTGTATAGCTTAACTTGGCTAGTAGTTTACTTCAAACTATTTTTGTTGATGTTATCTTGGTTAACTTTTCCTTACATGTTCCAGAGGGGTGAAGCCAAACTTTTGGTAGAAGATTGGGAGGGAGCTGTAGCCGATCTGAAATCAGCAGCTGAAAAATCACCTCAGGTTTATCCAACATAACTTCACATCATAATTACATTTTTATTTTTAAAGATGTTTCAACTTTGATAATAGAGCATCATTGCAACTTCACCCAAAGAACTAATTTAAAACTTCGCATATCATGGTGACCTTATAACATGTTGAAGGTGACGTTTATTCTGAATCTAAGAAGTTAAATTGCTCATGTAAAACTTGCTTTTTTACATCTTTGCCACCAAACAACTCGTGTCCCAAAACCAAACAAGTAATATTGGAAATGGAATAGAATAAATTCTTTACAACTATACATGTCACTTTGAAGTGCATATTTTGTTGAATAATTTAGGTCCCTTGATTCTAAGGTAAAGGTGCTCTGTTTTGATAAAAAAAGGGGAGGGAAGAATATTTACATGGTGCTGCCATAAAGCGATAGCGAGACCAAACTCTTTGAAAGCGGCATTCTTAGAAAGGACTTATACCACGAACGGACGTAATCTACATGCCCATATAGTTTTTCAATCATCATGTTTTTCATTTTTTGTTTACACAGGAGCTGTTCTGATCTTTTTAATCATCTTTAGTATAAACCTTGTTAAGTTCTGAGAGCATGGAGCTGGAACTAGGATTCTTGAAATGCATGACATTAGAGTCAATTAGATGAGATGGAAGAGTGTTACAAGGAATCAATAATTTTATGTAAATGTAACAAACTAAGAGGAACGATCCTATAAGTTTAAGAAGGCAAATGTGTCTATAACATGGGTGCAACAGAAGTGAGGATCTTAGGATAGATGGGTGGTCATCTGAAGTAGATAAGATAGAAAATGATTATATAATTCAAAAAAGTAGAGATGGTAGGGATTAATGATACATTGGAGGGAAGACGACTTAGGTGGTTGGGCAGATCATGCCGAGACCTAAAGAAGCTCCTATGTACAAGAATAACATGATTGGTAGTTAGGAGAAAGGTGGATCTAAATTGATATGGCTTAAGATGACTATAAAGGATTTGATTGCATTAGATCTTTGGACTTCGATGCATCACGAAGTGAGAAATTAACGATAATGTAGTACATAGCTAAAAACACGTTGATTCGTAGTCAAATACCGAATAATTGATTTTTATCAACGAGTTGTTTATTTTGCAGAATACCAATTTGGAAAAAATGGAATTGGAAATCTCACATTTCAATATTACTATGCAAAAACCACTGAATAAGGAAAACAAGACATTTTGAACTTTATCTTCTAACAACCACATATTCTAGGAAACAAATTAAACTCCTAATCAAATAAGAATTCTAAGTTAAACAAATTAAATAATTTTTGCCACAATAAAAGAGAGCCCATTTTGACCGTCTAAACAATAGACGTTGGCCAAAAAATTACTGGGCTTGTGAGTTTTTCTCATAGGCAAGTTTTGCATGGAAAAATTTATTTTCATCCAATTCCCATTGACTTGAACAGGGCCAAATGTCTTCGATTGCATCAAATCTTCCATAGATTGAACTGGCTCACGAAGGAGTTGTTTAATTGATCTTAATTTTTGGGAATAAGGCATAGTTTGTTATTGCAATTGTCTATTGAGGCCTCTAACCAGAAAAAAAACCAGTGTGTCACAAGGACTTGACCATAGGATTCTGGCATTTCATGTATTTTTCTTTATTTACACTTTTTCCTTGCCCTGTTATCCACTTTAAACATGTGATTTGAGTTAGAATTGGAAGTGTTAAACTTCTGAAATTTTCAAGTCTCATATATGAGATTATATTATATGTAACACGAAAACACCTTTGGGTTTAATAAGGCAAATATGCCCATAAGATGAACATAACGGAAGTGAAAATTTTAAGATGGAATCTGTTATCTAAAATATATAAAATAAAAAATGATTATATACATCAGTACGTAGAGGTAGGATCGATTGAATAAGGATTTTAGGGAAAGACGACTTAAATGGTCAGGGTATATCTTGCATAGATCTAAAGAAGCTCCTATTGACAAGAATGATGTGATTCCAGTAGAGCTTGTTAGGAGAGAAAGAGACCAAAATTAATATGGCTTAATGTGGTTATGAAGGATTTGATAGCTTTGGATTTTCGCCATTCAAAGTACAGAGAGATGAAGAGTCACGTACTTGATCCCAAATTTACAAGGATTAAGACTTGTTTGTTGTTGCCCTTGTCTATGACCTCTAACAGTTAAGAACATCATAGTAGCAATGAGTTCAATTTGGAAGTGTTAAAGATTCCAAAGTTTTCAACATTGATGTATAATTTTGTCATGTTGGGCCTCCATCAAATCTCTTACTTGAAGTCATGATTTATGGAATATAAAATACTCGCATTAGTGTGGTCAACTTCATGTAGTTGCCGATGTAAGAGACACAAATCAGGTTTTATTATTTATTTTTATAATAAAATTTAAATTTGTATTATAAGCCCTTGTTTGACAACCATTAAAACGATTCTTTTTTCTCAAACTTATTTTCGACCATATATTTTCACAATAAAATATTGTACACGTAAAATCAAATTTTTTTCTACTTTTTAACCACATTCTCCAAAAAATTACCATTTCAAAACTCATTTTTCCCAAAAACTCATTTTAATGTTTGTCAAACGGGTTAAGAGTAGTTCATGTATTTTGATTGTTCTCTTCTCAGCTAAGAATTGAGTTGCTCGTACAGCCTAAACCCTTCAGGAAAACATTGTGTGAAAACTTGCTTGTTTGGCATTGTTTATATTTAATTTATACTTGGTCAAACCTATTTTTTATCCCCGCATTTCGTTAGACCCACGAGTACTACCCACTTATCCATCATTCATTTATATCTATTTATAATTTAAACCATTTATAAACACATACCGAACAAGCTTTTGCTCGAGTGACAGATGATAGAGTTGTGGTCAATTTCACAAAAAAATCCTTTTTTAATTTATACGGTTTTGTTGTTGTTATACGATTGCTTTTGTTATGGATGTGATGTACTACAAGTTCTTTGTATAGCCATTAGCAATTTAAAATTGTGACCTCAGGATATGAATATTCGTGAAGCACTAATGAGGGCCGAGAGGTCTTTAAAATTAAGCCAGCGGAAGGATTATTACAAGATTTTGGGAATTTCGAAAACTGCATCAATGTGGGAGATTAAACGGGCTTATAAGAAGCTAGCGTTGCAGTGGCATCCAGATAAGAATGTTGACAATAGAGCAGAAGCAGAGGCCAAATTCCAGGAAATAGCAGCTGCATATGAGGTTGGTTCTTTATTAACCCGTCCTCTTTCGTTCTCTCATTCTCCCTGCTTTTTTGGTTCAACCTGTAGACGATCGTGCTCATCTGCATTTCTATGATACTATTGATATGCTATTATGCTATGGTACCATATTTTACAGTCGTCATGGCAAGGCATCATACATTTATGCAAGTCACTGCCATGTCCCTAAGAATGAAGAATTATATTGTGAACAATTGACCAGTAGATTCTCTATTAAATTGTTTTGCCCACG
Source organism: Fraxinus platypoda (assembly GCA_903798405.1). Taxonomy (NCBI): domain Eukaryota; kingdom Viridiplantae; phylum Streptophyta; class Magnoliopsida; order Lamiales; family Oleaceae; genus Fraxinus; species Fraxinus platypoda. The sequence continues at coordinate 14,132 of CAIGRT010215835.1, forward strand.
TAAATGACAGCTGGGCACATACCTTAGTGAAACTGAATTTGTAAAATTCTTTTTATGACTCAATCCCTCCGATTTTTCACACTAATGAATGGAGGAGGATTGGCATTTAGAATAAGAGCCTCCAATCTAAATGACATTTCGTTCAGTTTCTCCAGCTGTGTCCCACGAAAGAATTTGATTCAAGCATAGTAGTTCTACGGAATTAATCTTATTTTTATATGAGTTCACAACTATGCTTGAACTCACTTGGGTGTGTACTGTTTATCATTTGTTGGAGCCAGCCAGTGTAAATAATTTCAGCGAAGCGGATTATTAATCTTTGTTCTGTTCTATATTTTCTCCTTCATTATTTGGATTCCCCCTCTTATAGTCCTTTTTAGCATTACGTGTCTATTAATGGAATGAGAACTTGGACGCTGCAGATTCTTGGTGATGAAGAGAAACGTACCAAATATGACAGTGGCAAAGACATTGACGAGGGTATGGGAATGGGTGGCGGAGGATTTAACCCTTTTGGAGGAGAGGGCCAGCAATATACCTTTCACTTTGAAGGAGGATTTCCTGGTGGGGGCTTTGGTGGCTTCCATTTCTGACCTCGTGGAAGTTTGGAAATATGTTTCACTAACAGCTTTTCTGCAGAGACTCCGGAGACTCTAGAGCAGCAATTTTGTCTAACCCCTAACAGCTGCAATGCATACACATTTATAGGCAATTTTTATGTGCTGTCTGATTATGAAAAAGGTCTTATGAGGAAGTTTAGCTCTGCGGGGATCAATATTCTGAAATTTTAAAGATCATAGTCGATTGAAAGAAAATGACAACCCCTGATTTTTATTGTAACATGTGCATAGAATTTTTTTTATGGAGTTGTGTGGAACAGATGTCCTCTTAATACAAGGAAAGTGATGTATTGTTTTTAGAGCCATCAAAAGATTGTGCAACATATGAATTCTGCAAAATATTGAGGTGTACTTTTTGGCTTTTGCAGGAAATCCTCTTTTGACAATTTACATATTTCTAGAATTTGTATCATTAATTTATGTGATAAGGATATTGATATCTTTTTTTAAGGAACTGATTTGTAAATACAAAATTGTACGACTTTCTTCGAGTTGATTAGTTACTGAAAAAATGGTTTTTTGGCAATGGTATGTTGTTGATGCTTCTGCAAAGATTTTGCTGGGGTGAGTTCACCCTTTAGTTGGTGCGTGATATTTATAGTATTCAATGACAAAGCAATGCCCTTTTCACCATTTTCTTAAGTTGTTTAGGCTTTTTCTTATGCGCACAATATGTATTGCATTTTAAGATCTTGTTACAATGACTGCTGAGATCACCCCCCCCTCCCCCCCCCCCCTCTCTTTCTCTCAATACCTAAGCAAACTCGTGTGCTCTAATTAGGCCTTTCTTCATACCTTTTGGGTTCTCATATGAAGGCTCCTTCGACACCCTAATTTTGAATTCAACTTGCATTGTTCCCTTATTTTTTTTGGAAATCTTCTACATTTTCACCATATTCAGTTGTTGGCAAGGCCAACTTGATCTTCTCATCTAGGGATCTCACACGAGGGGGCTCTGGAAGAGTCACAAGGGGAGGTAATGTACCTAGGATTTGGACACCACTTGTAACCCAAACCAAACTTATTTGTTGGAAAGGCAGTAAAGCGTGAAGTTCTTGGCTTGTGATTCTGTTTCTAGTGAATACTATTGCTCTATTTGCTAGTTTGAAGAGTCCATCAAACTATCGCAAGTTATAGAAATAGAATTCATTTCAAAATAAACTGGCAGAAGAGTGAAAACTGTTATTTGTAAAAGAATGTCAGTGATTCTCGTATGCACTTTTGGGGTTAATAGTTTTTGTTAGGCAGGAATTTTGATATATTTAAAAAAACTGAAATAATTGTTGCATAATGACAGCTTATTACATGACACAAATATAATTCTGTGAAGATAATAGAAGCACGGTACAAAGGACTCCATTAGCACACACTGTTCACACACTCAAACAAAATACTGCCAAAACAAGGACGATACTGGACACTGCTTTAAATACATGTTGGGACAGATAAATTCCATCAGAAGTAGTAGTATCGACAGGAGTAGTATCATCAGAGAGGGAAGAATCTGAAGCCGGGTGTTTTTTGGGTTTTAAAGGTGCAGGAGCTGGCGGTGGAGGAACAAATAGACCATGCGGAAGGAGTACTTTATCAACCTCATATATGGCTAACTGGTTGTCGGCATATACTGCATTTGCCACTGTTGCCTTAACCATATCGGTTGTTATGTTCACCTGATTCCCAGTTGCAGTGATATTGAGTGGAAATTTTTCATCATTACCAATTTGTGTTCTTACTGGATTGCTTGCGGTTTGGAACTGGGAGATAGAGAAAAATGAAGGTAGGACATGGAATTGGAGCAGCTCGGTTTTCTGTTGATCGGTGAGAGAGTTTAACATGCCTGGTTTGAGGTTATTGAATGCAACATCAGTTGGAGCTAGTATTGTGAGACCTTGGTTTGACTTGTTAAGCTGTGTATTGAGTTGATTACCTACTTGGGTGATTTTTAGGAGTCGAATTAATGTCGTATATTTCTTGGCCTTCTGAAGAATAGAACTGATGTCAATGGGAGCTGGACTTGCAGGAGACGGCGATGGAGATACAGGAGCCAGCACCGGAGGTACAGGAGCCAGCACCGGAGGTACAGGAACAGGCGCTGGAGGTGTAGGAGCCGGCGACGGACTCTGCGAAAGAGCTGGAGTGCATTGAAAGAAGAATAAGAAGAACACAAGAGGAAATGTTGAGAAAATCTGTTTCATTTTGCAGGGTTTTTTTTTCCTTTCTTTGTAGGTTTTTCTTTCTTTGTAGTGCACCTCTCAAAGGAGAGGGCCTGATTTATATTGAGTGGGGTTCTATTTTTTCCTGCAAAAAATAAAAATAAAAATAAAAAATCTCTCTCTGCCCCTCTCTCACTCGCACACTTGAGATAGGCAATGAATGGTGAGTAAGGTGAAAGGTGCACTTTAAGGTGACAAGAAAACTTAGACAGTGTTAAGGCAGCTACTGGTTTGCTTAAAATTGGAGGAAGAAGAACTTGGCTAATATTGATGCTGGGATAGCCTAATGAGTTTTGAACAGATCTTTTTTCTTTAAGTTTCCATGTTTGTGGACAGAACATTATGATGATAATGATTATCTATTGTACGAGAAATCATTAGGCAGTGATTTCAATGTCAATGATTGGATTAGACGTTTAACTAGTTTGTGCATCATATTATTGGATGGTATGCAGATGAGTTCAACAAAATGGGGCCTCCAATTAGTTCATGAGAAACATGTTTAGTACCTTAATTGGCAACTAATTTGTGTTAATAATGTTGGAACATCCTTTTGAACAAATCTTATTCTTAAAGTTTTCATTGTTCCGAGGACAGGAAGCTAAGATTTAATGAAGGAATGTGTAATGTAGATACGTGGAATCAGAAAAAGCTACGAAAAGTTTCTGGAGATAAAAAGTAGCAGAGAAGGAACTTTCTCAACTATTTCAAGCTCAAGGCGCCTTGGATTCACCTAAGAGCATCTTTGATTCAGGCTACTTCATTCCACATTTTCTTCCTCAGGCATTACCAGAAGGGTCTTCGCCTAGACAATGAGCACAGTGAACTGAAGAAAGCGGTTTTGCATTGAAAAATCTTGCAATCTTAAGATTTAAACAGTCTCTATGACTTGTGCTCTTTCATGGTTAACTCTATAGTTACGAGATTGTATAATTTTTGTTTTATTTTTCCTTTAGTAACACTATGTAGATCACTACCATTGTATTTTACACATCATGTTATAACAATTCTATTCTTTATAAAAGCAGAAATTAGAAAATCTATAGTTCTCATTCAGTGATGAATAACTGGTATACAAACATATATAAAGAGTATGTAGACTATACTAGTAAGGAACTAATATACACAAAGGGAAACAACTATACAGACACATTCTATGCCTAAAAGGTGAGGACTGAATAAATAAAATCTTTGATTTAATTCTCTGATATGATTTTCCTCCAATTTAGAAACTGTTTTTCTATTGGAACAAAGAGCATGCACACTTGTTATCCTCCAGATCTGAGCTCCCAAGTCCCACGTAAGCATCATATCTATGTGGACAGCCACGTGGGCGGCGAGCCCACACGGGCAGGAAACCAGCTGGGAGGTCAAAGGAAGAGTTAACAAAGTCAAAATAAAAGAAAGAAGCAATCGTCCGAGGTCCTTCCGCTGAGGCAGATGTTGTTGCCGAACTCCTTCACCCCTCATGGAGCTCTGAAGCCAAAGTAGAGGTCCCTCTAAGCTGTCCAAAGTTCTATGCCTCCAGAGGTCTTCAAACCAACGCTGACCCTGACCTACACTAAAGATTTGAAGATTCATAAAGTGATTGATGTGACGCCTATAATAAAATATGTCAGTATGACAGTCTACTAAGTAGAACGGCTGACTCTGTGTCAAGTACTAATTGAAAGAGTGGACAGCGATGTGAGGCCTCGGTCCAAGAGATCAGGCCACGTGGTTTTGATCTAACGGTCACCACGTCAGCCATAATAGTATAAATAACTTATCTTTGTATGGAAAAAGGGGCGGCATCCTAATAATCAAAAGAAAAAATACATGTACCGAAAACTCTCAAGAATTCAAAAAAGCTCAACTTAGCAATTTCTCCATCACTCCTTTTGCAACATTAAAAAATACTAATGGAAAGGGAAGTTATTGTGATCTCAATATACCTTCAAAACCTTTCTTATCTATCCTTCCACATATTCCTTTGGACAAGAAGAGAGATTTATTCTTGATTATCTTGGTTTGGTAATTGTTGATAGTGCGGTTGCCATCGAAGCACACCGTCGGAGTTTGAAACGTTGTCGTCGCTTGCCAGAAAGTGCCCCCGCGTCCATTCCAGGTTGATTACCGTACATAATCCGGTAAAAATGCGCCGATCCGCACTTGACGTGGCAAGAGTGGGCCCAACATCTGTTGAACTCATTTTNTTGACGTGGCAAGAGTGGGCCCAACATCTGTTGAACTCATTTTTTGGGGTCAACAAGAGTTGTAAGAGGTGGTGCGTAAAATTGGGATACCACTTGTAACCCCGAATCAAATCAATTTGTTGGAAATGCAATAATCAAGCGTGTACATTCTTGGCTTGTGATTCAGTTTATTGTGAATGCTTTTGCTCTATTTTGCTAGTTTGAAGCGTCCATCAAACTATCGCGAGTTGTAGAAATAAAATTCATTTCAGATTAAAGTTGCGAAAGAAAATTATGAAAAATTTTATTTTCAGAAGAATGTCAGGGATTCTTGTATGCATTTTTGGGGTTATAATTTTTATTATAAAGCATAAATTTGATATGTTGAAAACGAAAAAATAGTAGTTGCATAATGACAAAACACGTGAGAGAATTTAATTGGGCAAAGATAATACAAGCAGGGGTACAAAGAACTCCGTTAGCACACACTGTTCACCCACTTAAGACAAATGCTGCCAAAACAAGGACGATGCTGGATATTGAACGAAATGCATGTTCGGACAGATGAATTCCATCAGAAGTTTTGACAGGAGTAGTATCATCAGATGGGGGAGGATTTGAAGCCGGGACTTTTTTGGGTTTTAATGGTGCAGGAGCTGGTGGTGGAGATACAAATAGACCACGCGGAAGGAGTACTTTATCAACCTCATATACGGCTAGCTGCTTGTCGGTATATACTGTATTTGCCACTGTTGCATTAACCATATCGGTTGTTATGTTCACCTGATTCCCAGTTGCAGTGACATTGAGTGGAAATTGTTCGTCACTACCAGCTTCTGTTCTTAGTGGATTACTTGCGGTTTGGAATTTGGCAACGGAGAAAAATGAAGGTAGGACGTGGAATTGGATCAGCTCGATTTTCTGTTGATCGGTGAGAGAGTTTAACGTGCCTGGTTTGAGGTTACTGAATGCAGCATCAGCTGGAGCAAATATTGTAAGACCTTGGTTTGAGTTGTCAAGCCGTGAATTGAGTTGATCAGCCACTTGGGTGCTCTTCAGGAGTCGAATAAATGTTGTATATTGCTTGGCCTTTTGAAGAACAGCATTGATGTTGGTGGGACCGGGAAGTGCAGGAACAAGCGCTGAAGGTACTAGAGCTGGTGGCGGAGGTACAGGAGATGGTGCTGGAGGTGCAGGAGCTGGAGCCAGACTCTGCGAAAGAGCTGGAGTGCACTGAAATAAGAATAAGAAGAACACAAGAGGGAATGTTGAGAATATCTGTTTCATTTTGCAGTTCTTTTTTCCCTTTCTTGTAGGGTTTTAAGAATAATGAATAAACCCTTTGATTATAGATGAATGGACTCAAAGGAGAGAGCTATATTTATATTGACTGGGAAGTTTTTTTCCTGCAAAAATAAAAAGAAAAAAAAATCTCTCACGCACACACGCATGCACACACTTGAGATGGGCAATAAATGTTGAGTAAGGTGAAAGGTGCAGTTTAAGGTGGCAAGAAAACTTTGACAGTGTTAAGGCAGCTACTGGTTTGCTTAAATTAGGAGGAGAACAACTTGGCTAGTATTGATGCTGGCACAGCTTCATGAGTTTTGAACATAAATATTTCTTCAAGTTTCCATGTTTGTGGACAGAAAATTATGATGATAATCATTATCTAGTGTACGAGAAATCATTAGGCAGTATGATTTCAATGTCAGTGATTGGATTAGATAAGGTAAAGGGTTTAACTAGTTTGTGCATTATGATTGGATTAGATAATGTCAGTATCATTAGGCAGTATGATTTCAATGTCAGTGATTGGAGTTGAGTTTATCTTACATTTTATTATTCCACCTTCCTGAGGCATTACCAGAAGCGCTTGACAATGAGCACACTGAATTAAAGAAAGAGTGTTTCAGATTGAAAAATCTCGTAATCTTGAGATTTGAATAATCTCTATGATTTGTGCTCTGCTCTTTCATGCTTAACTCTATATAAGATTGTATACTCATTATTTTATTTTTCCTTTTGTAACTCCATATAGCCCTATAAGTAGGGTCATAACAATTCTATGAGAGGAGTAGCCTAAGGTTAAACGACCATTAGCAATTCGATTCGAATAAGACTGAAAAATGAGCACACGAATTTTAAGATTGATCTACTCAAACGAGCCACCACCTTGCGGGGTATATTAAGCGATAAAATCCCACGTCGAATAAAGATGAAAATATAGATTAATTTATAAGGATTGGACTACTTTCTTAATAAGGTTAACCTTTTAAGATGAAACTTTAAATCTTAACATCCATATGTTGCTCAAAAATCTGCTTCTCCACCATTGCAGGCACCTATATTTTTTTTTACTTCTCCAAGTAACGAGGTTTCCACCAAGAAAGATGCAGTAGCCTGAAGTTGACCTTCGATCACTTAAAAAATTATCAACCCAATCAGCATTGGTATAGGCATCAATTCGTAGATACTCATGCTTTCCAAACTTTAGTCCTTTACTAGAACTTCCTTTAAGATACTTTAAAATTCTGAAAACTGCTTCAAGATGCTCCTTATTGGAGAATGCACGAACTGGCTAACAACGCTCACAGCAAAGTAAATATATAGTCCTGTATGTGACAAATAAATCAGCTTTCCTAGTGGCCTCTGATATTGGCCCTTGTTTTCCTTTTTGATACGATTTATATATTAATGGAATGAAGAACTTGGACACTACAGATTCTTGGTGATGATGAAAAACGTACCAAATATGACAATGGTGGCATTGACGAGGGTATGGGAATGGGTGGAGAAAAATTTAACCATTTTGGAGAAGGGGGCCAGCAATTTACATTTCACTTTGAAGGAGGATTTCCTGGTGGGGACTTTGGTGGCTTCCATTTCTGACCTCGTGGAAGTTTGGAAATATGTTTCACTAACAGCTTTTCTGCTGAGACTCCGGAGACTTTAGAACAGCAATTTTGTCTAACCCCTAACAACTGCAATGCATACATATTTATAGGCAATTCTGAAACTTTAAAGATCATGGTCGATTGAAGGAAAATGACAACCCCTTATTTGAATTGTAACATGTGCATAGAATTTTTCTTTATGAAGTTTTGAAGGCCAGTGGAACATATGTCCTCTTAATACAAGAAAATTGATAATTTGTTTTTAATACTTGGAGCCAGCAAAAGATTGTCTAATAAATTAACTCTGCAAAATATTGAGATGTACCTTTTGCAGGAAACACTCTTTTGACAATTCACATATTTCTAAGAATAATATCTGTATCATCTGTTCTTAGTGATATTTATGTGATGAGGGTAATGATTTCCTTGGCCAGATAGTGATGTTTTTATATTACTTTATTTTCGTAGAGGTTATTACAACTATAAAAATGTACTACTTTCATCGAGTTGATTAGTTATTGAAAAATGTTTGATTTGTACGTTTGTTGATTTTTTGCAAAATTTTGCTTGGTTGACACTTTAGGTGTTATGTGATATCTGTATTTTGTAGAATACAATGACAAAGAAATGCCCTTTTTCACGATTTTATTATGTTGTTTAGTCTTTTGCATGCGCACGATGTACATAACATCTCAAGATCTTATTACAACAACTACTGGGATTATTTTCCCTAAAGCAAAATATTGTGCTCTAATTAGGTAGTTCTTCATACCTTTTGGGTTCTCATCTGAAGGCTCCTTCGACGCCCTAATTTTGAATTCAACTTGCATTGCCCTTATTCATTTGGGAATCTTTTACATTTTCACTCTACTAAGTGTTGGTGATGATGCTCGTTGCAATATGGCCTAAAACAAAAACCCCAAAATAAATTTCAAGGCACGTGATGACGCGCTTCTTATGACTATATTTATCCTTCACCGAATTGAGTGCACAAAGGATTTAAAAAAGCCTCCAAGATATAATGGAATTGAAAGAAATACTTGTTGGCATTTATGCACTAATGACAACAAATAGAACACCAAAGATGAAGTATAAACTTATATGAAAGTCTTTGTAATCCGGTTTTGCAGTATTTCGGATTACATAGCAAGAAAAATAAATGACAATTTATGAAAAGAACTCAAGTTCAATGGAGGAAGACAAAAGAGAATCATATATTTCGATTCATATATGTATTGCAATCAGTGGAACCATCAATCTATTTATCAAAACACCTTTTGGACATCATATTACAATGAGTATAACTGAAAAAATTCGAAATTGAATATGAAAACAGTTAGAAACAATAGCAAATGTTCACATGAAAAGCATTGGCGGCCCCCAGGATAAGGTGGGGAGGCCGCCAACATGCAGCAGAATCCAAGCTGCATTTCCAAGCAGCCTGGAGCTGCCTCCAAGGCTCAAACAAACATGGGTGGCCTTCCTCATGTTTAATAACACAAGCTTTTCACCTTTGATCGATTTCCTACTGTCCAATGACATTGTTTTGAAAATTCTCCAACAAAAAGTAGTTCACAAATTCCACTTTTTCATCTTCTCTAGGGATATCGGACGTACAATGGTCACTGGAGGAGTCCTAAGGGGTGATAAGTAAAATTGGGATACCAATTGTAACCCCGAAGTAAACCTATTTGTTGGACATGCAGTAATCAAGTGTGTACGTTCTTGGATTGTGATTCAGTATCTTCTGATAATTTTGCTCTATTTTGCTAGTTTGAAGCATCTATCAAACTTTCATGAGTTGTACAAATAAAATTCATTTCAGATTAAAGTTGTGAAAGAAAAAAATACGAAATATTTTATTTGTAGTAGAATTTCGCGTCAGCGATTCTTGTACGCATTTTTGGGGTTAAAATATTTATTATAAAGCATGAATGTGATATGTTCAAAGCGAAAAAATAACAGTTGCATAATGACAAAACACGTGAGAGATTGGGCAAAGATAAAACAAGCAGGTGTACAAAGAACTCCATTAGCATACACTGTTCACCCACTTAAGACAAATGCTGCCAAAACAAGGACGATGCTGGATATTGAACGAAATGCATGTTCGGACAGATGAATTCCATCAGAAGTTTTGACAGGAGTAGTATCATCAGATGGGGGAGGATTTGAAGCCGGGAGCTTTTTGGGTTTTAATGGTGCAGGAGCTGGCGGTGGAGATACAAATAGACCATGCGGAAGGAGTACTTTATCAACCTCATATACGGCTAGCTGCTTGTCGGTATATACTGTACTCGCCACTGTTGCATTAACCGTATCGGTTGTTATGTTCACCTGATTCCCAGTTGTAGTGACATTGAGCGGAAATTGTTCGTCATTACCAACTTGTGTTCTTAGTGGATTGCTTGAGGTTTGGAATTGGGAGACGGAGAAAAATGAAGGTAGGACGTGGAATTGAATAAGCTGGATTTTCTGTTGATCTGTAAGAGAGTTTAACATGCCTGGTTTGAGGTTACTGAATGCAACATCAGTTGGAGCAAATATTGTGAAACCTTGGTTTGAGTTGTCAAGCTGTGAATTGAGTTGATCAGCCAATTGGGTGGTTTTTAGGAGTCGAATAAATGACGTGTATTGCTTGGCTTTTCCAAGAATAGCAATGATGTTGGTGGGACCGGGAAGTACAGGAACCAGTGCTGGAGGTACAGGAGCCGGCGGCGGAGGTACAGGAGCCGGCAGTGGAGTTACAGGAACTGGCGCTGGAGGTGAAGGAGCCGGTGCAGGACTCTGAGAAAGAGCTGGGGTGCACTGCAAAAAGAATAAGAAGAAGAACACAAGAGGAAACGTTGAGAATAAATGTTTCATTTTGCTGTTTTTTTCCCTTTCTTGTGGGGTTCTAAGAATAATGAAGAAACTCCTTGATTATAGATGAAAGGACTCAAAGAAGAGAGCTTTATTTATATTGACTAGGGTTTTTTTCCCTATAAAAAATAAAAAGAAAAAGAAAAAAACTCTATCTCCCCCCTCCCGGCCGCCCACCATTCAGATGGGCAATAAATGTTGAGTAAGGTAAAAGGTGCAGTTTAAGGTGGCAAGAAAACTTTGACAGTGTTAAGGCAGCTACTGGTTTGCTTAATTTATGAGGAACAACAACTTGGGCTAATATTGTTTGTGAACAGAAAATTATGATGATAATCATTATTTTATTGTGCAAGAAATCATAGGCAGTATGATTTCAATTTCAATGCTAATGATTGGATTAGACAAGGGAAATGGTTTAATTATTTTGTGCATCATATTATTGGATGGATAAATATAATTGTACAATGTTTTTTATAACATTGTCGACAATGTTGTAGGTGACAAAAAAGTATATGTTAAAAAGATAAATCATTCTTTTAAATTGTCCAATGTAAATATATCACATGACATGTTATCAACAATATTGTAAAAACATTGTACACCAAACATTATTGTTATCGGATATAGAGTTTTGCTGTCAACTGGCCATGTAAAGCACCAAAGGGACAGGTGTCCCCCTGCCATGGAGGGGACGGGGAGAAAAAACCTTGATCATTGAACAAAAAGTCAATGCTTATGGTTCTTTCTTTTCTGAGGGGATAATTATCGAATAAAAAATTAATATTAGTTTTGATTCAATTTGCTTCCAATGTACTCCATTCAAGTTTCACATAAAAGAGGTTCTGTTTCCAATCAAAACATGAAAAAAGGGCTTAAACTCGTTGCTAGGTCTCACAACATAAAAATTCTTAAAAAGGGCAAAAAGGACCGCTAAAAAATCGTCAAGTAAAATAAGTGACAAAAGAAAATAAATAATTCAAAAGTCGTTCTTGAGTAGGTACTAGATGAAAAATAGCATTTTAATATTGGGAAAATATTTAATTTTCCATGTGGGTCGATATATGTAATTAATTGTGTATAAATGCTCAAAATTAAAATGATCTAATAAAAAATGTGGAATTATATCCAATCAGATTTGTAAGATTCAATTTCAAAAATGAGATCTAATGTTTATTTATTAAAAAATCAGATATTAATTTAATTATTATAAATCAATATTTTAATATTAATAATAATATTATAAATTAATTTAAATACACCAACCCTATCCTATTTACTCCATTCAAACCTTAAAATCATTTTTTTTCTCTCATCTCCCCTCCATTCTCTATTCACCACTTGTCTCTCTACACTCAAACCACCGTCGTCGCTGGGATGTCGCTGCAGCAACCTGTTTGATGTGAGTGTCGTTGCTGCGACGACGAGTTGCAATGCAGCAATGTAGAGCGGCATTAACTTTGCTGCGACGCGATGATGTGAATGTCGCAGAGCGACTTTGCCCCTACGCTGCTGTAGTTCGGTGGTGATGGTGGTGCTATAGATGGTTGGTGCAGGTGGTAGTGGATCTGGCAACAACGGCGTGCGGTGGTTGGTTGGGTGATGGTAATGGTACAGGTGGTGGTGGATCTGGCGATGGCAGTGAGGTGTTGGTACCATGATGGTTTTTGGTTAACAGGTTTGTGAAGGAGTGTTTGTTGGAAATGGTAGTGGTGGTGGCGACAATGGTGGAGGAGGCGATGACGGTGGTGAGGTGACGATGGTTGTGGGGTGTTGGTGGTTTTTGGATCTAATTTGTTGATGGTGAGGTGGTGCTGGTTGTGGTGGTTAAGTGACGGTTCTGATGATGTTGTGATGGTGGTCATGGTCACAAATGGCGGTGCTAATGAGGTGTTGCTACTGCTGGCAACGACGACGATTGTGACGTTGGAGGTGACAGTGGTCACAAATTATTTGATTGATTGAAACCAATAAATTGGTTAATATGTCACTAATAAATAATAAGTGGCAAATGAAATAGATAATTTTGTGACTACTAAATAATGTGTGACCTAAAAAATTGTTAAAGTTGTGACCAATAATTTGATAAGTTGTGACCGAAAATTAATTTGTGACAAATTAATTGAATATTTTGTGATCAAAAAATAAGTTGTGACTTGTAAAATTTGTGATTTGTGACAAATGAATAATATGTGACCTATTAATTTGATAAATCTGTGATCGATGAATAAATTGTGACCTATAAAATTTTTAATTTGTGATCGTAAAATAAATTGTGACTTATAAAAATTTTTATTGTGATCGAGAAATAATTTGTGAGCAATTAATTTATAATTTGTGATCAAATTGTATAAAATTGTGACCTTAATATATTTAATTAATAAAATATATGTTTAATTAACTAGTTTATAAATAAAAATTTTAAAAAAAATCTAATTTTTGAAATTTTAAACTTTTTTCTTAGTTTTTAAATGCGTCATACTTAATCTCTTATATATAAATTTCTCCCATAAAAAATAAGTAATTGGGTTTTGGGCATCTAAATAAAATTTGAGTCAGGTTATATGTGTAGAGATCTAATTCCTTTAGAATTGTATTTCATGATGATCGAAATACATGGAAACTATACATAGGGTTATGGTCCCAAATTCATATGTAATTTCTCATTTTTTGTATCGTCCCATCAACACAAGAATTAATAGAGAAAGTATATTGAAGACGAAGATCAAAAACCCACAATTAAGAATCAAAAATTACAGTCAAGAATCAAGATCAATTAATCAAGAATCAAGAAAAATGATTTAAGTAATTAAATTGAAAAGTAAGGCAATCAAGATTAAAAGCAAGAAGATAAATCAAGAGGCGATTGCAAGTTGATCTTCATGATTGAAAATTAAAGTTTCAATATTCAAGATACAAATAAATGGATCAATGTATGTTCTGCATTAATTGTTTTTCTTGGTGATTTGTCATGGAGATCTTGACAATTCATAATGTTTTATTGTTTTATAGAGTTTAAATTTCATAAAAAATTCAACAAATAGTATCAAAACCAATCCATGTTAAAACATTGAGATTAAGTTAAGATTTTTTTTATGGTTGAAATTCATAGTTTAGTTTTATAAAATTTTGGGATGTGAATTTCAAACTCTAGATATAAAATTTTGGATTTAAGGTAATTTTTTCGGTTATACAGCAGCGCGGGGTAGCACATGTATTTATAGAGCCCAGTTCAAGGCCGCAGCTCCATGTTTCTGCCCGCTTTTAATTTTTTTTATTATTAAAATAAAATAAAATAATAAGGTTAACAATTAAATTCACATCTTGGTATTAAAATTTCTTTTTCATTAATAATTTTCTTAAATAAATTAATTGAAACAACATGTTATCAAAGTAACATCTCTTGTTTGGATTAATTTATTTAGAATATTAGGAAGGTTATGCGTTTGTAATTCATGCGGATATTTAACGACCCCAAAAAATGTAAATATTTGGCCGAATTACATGCATTCCTGTAATAATAGATATGTGACAATTGTAAATTTTTTTATGTGAACAATAAGTCGGTCCAAAGATAGTTTATTGTTTGACATAGTTTATTGTTAATATTTGATTACTACATGAAGAGTACCATTTACAAGTTGGTATTTCTGTCCAAAAAGTAAATATCAATGTTGTGCCCGGTCTCTTGTGATAGGGTGTACCATTATAGATAACCCAAAAATAACTAACCAAGAGAGGGGTGAATTGATTTTTAAAACTTTTTCGAAGAATTAATCTAAGTTTAAGCAAGTAAAGATTAAATAGATTAATTCAAATAATAAACACAAATATGAAAGTGATAGAAGATACACATAATATAATTGTGGAGGTTCGATCCAGAGCAATGATCTGTGTCATCCGTTACCAAACTCTTCGACACGAACAAGGTCTTTTCACTATGTTGATTGACTTATGGTGCAATTCAACCCTTTAACTTCCGGTGACTTACAAACAAGGAACATCGACCATTATATAATGTTGAGTTTTACGAGACTTCAACACGACCCACTATTGAGCTTTCACGGGATCTCAATATGACCCACACGATGACTTACAACAAGGAGCACTGATCCTTATACAATGTTGATTTTTAAGGGACTT